>JAJPUD010029894.1:0-10211 GCA_023553655.1 Myrmecobius fasciatus
TTTTTTCATAAAACCAACTCTTAGTTTTATTTATTAATTCAATAACTTTCTTATTTTCAATTTTATTAATCTCCCCTTTTATTTTCAGAATTTCCAATTTGGTATTTAATTGAGGGTTTTTAATTTGTTCTTTTCCTAGCTTTTTTAATTGTAAGCCCAATTCATTGATCTTCTCTTTCTCTATTTTATGCAAGTAAGCATCTAAAGATATAAAATTTCCCCTTATAACCACTTTGGCCTTATCCCACATATTTTGATATGTTGTCTCATTATTGCCATTCTCCTGGATGAAATTATTGATTGTGTCTATGATTTGCTCTTTCACCCATTCATTCTTTAGTATTAGATTATTTAATTTCCAATTAATTTTTGGTCTATTTGCTCCTGGCCTTGTATTGCATTTGATTTTTATTGCATCATGGTCTGAAAAAATACATTTAATATTTGTCTTTCTGCATTTGATTTTGGGGTTTTTATGCCCTAACACATGGTCTATATGTTCCATGAACCACAGAAAGAAAAGTAAACTCCCTACTGTCTCCATTCAATTTTCTCCAAAGATCTATCATACCTAACCTTTCTAACATTTTGTTTACCTCCCTAACTTCTTTCTTCTTTATTTTGTGGTTTGATTTATCTAATTCTGAGAGAGCAAGGTTGAGATCCCCCACTAGTATAGTTTTGCTGTCTATTTCTTCTTGCATCTAGGAATTTGGATGCTATACCACTTGATGCATACATGTTTAGTATTGATATTGCTTCATTATCTATGGTACCCTTTAGTAAAATATAGTTTCTTTCCTTATATCTTTTAAATAGATCTATCTTTGCTTTTACTTGATCTGAGATCAGGATTGCTACCCCTGCTTTTTTTTTTGTTCACCTGAATCATAATAGATTCTGCTGCAGCCCTTTACCTTCACTCTGTATGTATCTCTATGCTTTAGATGTGTTTCCTGTAAACAGCAAATTGTTGGATTCTGGCTTTTCATCCAGTCTGCTATCTGCTTCCATTTTACGGGAAAGTTAATCCCATTCACATTCACAGTTAAAATAACTAATTCTGTATTTCCTGACATCTTATTTACCCAAAGTTATATTTTTTTTCTTTCCTTTCCCCTTTTTCCCTTCCCCCTTCCTTAGTATTTTGCTTTTGATAACCACCTTCCTCAAACAGTCCTCCCCCCTTTAGAGCCCCTCCCCCTTTTTACACCTCTCCTCTAATTCTTTTATTTTCCCTCTATTAATCTTTCCCTTTCTTTTTCTCCTTTCCCTCCCACTTCCTTATACAAAGGGACAAGTTTCTCTGTAAAATCAAATGTGTCTGATATATTCTTTTAGAGCCAAATCTGATGAGAGTAAGATTCACACAATGCTCATCCCCCTCCCTTCTTTTCCTCAATTATATTAGGTTTTCTTTGCCTCTTGATGATAAAATTAAGAGATTTTACCTTATTTTTACCTTTTTCAAACCTTATTTTAACCTCCTTTTGCCTCTTTTCCCAGTGTGTTACCCCTTCCACCTCTAGTTTCTTTTTCATATTATCAAAGTCAAGTCAAATTCCACCCCCATTCTTTAAGTATACCCATAGTAGAAATACAGATTTCAGGAGTTCTTTCCTTTTTACCTTTTTATGCTTCTCTTGAGTTCTTTGTTTGGAGGTCAAATTTTTTGTTCAGATCTGGTCTTTTCTTTAGAAATAGGTGAAACTCTCCTATATGATTAAATGTCCATCTTCTTTCATGAAAAACAATGCTCATTCTAGCTGGATAGCTCAGTCTTGGCTGTAATCCAAGTTCTTTTGCCTTTTGGAATATTTGATTCCAGGCCCTTCAGTCCTTTAATGTGGAAGCTGACAGATCTTGGGTGATTCTAATTACAGTTCCTCAGTATTTGAATTGTTTCTTTCTAGCTGCTTGCAACATCTTTTCCTTGGTATGATAGTCCTGAAATTTAGCCAGGTATTCCTTGGGGATTTAATTTTGGAGTCTCTTTCAGGAGGTGACTAGTGAATTCTTTCAATGGCGATTTTAACTTCTGATTCTAAAATGTCAGAGCAGTTTTCTTTCATGATTTCCTGGAAGATAATGTCTAGGTTCTTTTGTCATCATGGCTTTCAGGAAGTCCAATTATCTTTAGATTGTCTCTCCTAGATCTATTTTCCAGGTCAGTTGTTTTTCCTAGGAGATATTTCATATTTTCTTCTATTTTTTAATTTTTTTGTTTGACTGATTCTTGAAATTTTTTTGATTCATTCCCTTCCATTTGTTCAATTCTGATTTTTAACGTATTATTTCCTTCAGTTACTTTTTTAGCATCTTTTGTAACTGGCCAATTTGTTCATTGCATCCTTTTTCCATTTCACCAATTTTGTTTTTCAGTGAATTTGGTGTCTTTTTCATATCTCTTGCAATGATCTCATTTCATTTCCCCATATTTCTTCTAATTCTCTTTTGAGATTCTTTATGCAGTCTTCAAGGAAAGCCTTGTGAAATGGGGACCAGCTCATGTCTCCCTTTATTTATCTCTTTCTCAGTTGATTGAGATCCCCCACTAGTATAGTTTTGCTGTCTAATACTTCTTTTTTCCCCTGAGGCAATTGGGATTAAGTGACTTACCTAGGGTCACACATCTAGGAAGTGTTAAGTGTCTAAGACCATATTTGAACTCAGGTCCTCCTGACTTTAGGGCTGGTGCTCTATCCACTTACCTAATACTTCTTTCAGCTCTCTTAACTTCTTCTCTAGGAATTTGAATGATATACTATTTGGTGAATATATGTTTAGTATTGATGTTACTTCATTACCAATGGTATTCTTTAGCAAGATGTTTCCTTCCTTATCTCATTTTTGTTTTTGCTTAATCTGAGATCAGGATTGCTATCTCTGCTATTTGTTTTTTTTTTGTTTTTTGTTTTTTTTTACTTCACCTAAAGCATAATAGATTCTGCTCCAGTCTTTTACTTTTACTCTATGCTTTAAATGTGTTTCTCGTAAAAAAGATATTGTAGTATTGTGACTTTTAATACTATATGTTATTCATTTCAGCTTCATAGGAGAGTTCATCCCATTCACATTTACAGTAAAAATTACTGTGTATTTCCCTCTATCTTGTTTTCCCCAAGTTATTCTTATCCTTTTTCTTTTCCCCTTTTCCCACCTTCCCAGTATTTTGCTTCTGACTACTACCTCCCTTTTACAGCCCTTCCCCCTTTCTTTCTTTCTTTCCCCTTCCACTTCTCTTCTCCCTTCTATTAGTCTTCCCCTTTCCTTTCCCCTTTCCCATCATACTTGCCTTTAGGGTGAAACAAGCTTCTCTGTGAAGCTAAATTTGTCTGATATTTTCTTCTTGAGCCAAATCTGATGAAAGTAAGATTCACACAATGGTCATCCTCTTCCCTTCTTTATCTCAATTATAATAAATCATTTTTGCCTCTCCATGAGACGAAATTTACCCCATTTAAATTCTATTTTCCTGTTTTTCCAGTAGAATCCCCTTTCTTCCTCTAGATTCTTTTTTATATCATCACAATAAAATCAAATTATACCAGCATTCTCTAAGTATACCCATAACTGAGATACAGATCTCAAGAGTTAAACATATCATTTTCCCATATGTGTAAACTTTTTTAACTTTTAAAAGAAAGTATTTTTCCTTTCCTTTTTATATTTTTATTCTTCTATTGAGTTCTGAAGATTTGAAGATCAAATTTTCTGTTCAGCTCTGGTCTTTTCATTAGAAATAAATAAAATTCACCTGTATCATTGAATGTCCATCTTGTTCCCTGAAAGATAATGCTCAATTTTGCTGGTGAGTTGGTTTTTTGCTGCAATCCAAGTTCAATTGTCTTTCAGAATATCAGATTCCAGGCCAATTGATCTTTAAAGTGGAAGCTGCTAGGTCATGATTAACACTGTTTATGGCTCCTTGATATTTGAATTTTTTTTCTGGCTGCTTGCAATATTTTTGTCTTGATCTAAGAATTCTGAAATTTAACTACGATGTTCTTGGAGTTTTCATTTTGGGGTCTCTTTCAGTAGATGATCAGTGAATTCTTTCAATGACTATTTTACCTTCCAGTTCTAGGACAATGAGGCAGTTTTCCTTGATGATTTCCTGAAAGATGATGTCTAAGCTCTTTTTTTTCATCATGGTTTTCAGGAATCCAATAATTCCTGGATTGTATCTCCAACATCTATTTTCCAGATCAATTGTTTTTTCCAATAAAGTATTTTACATTTTCTTCTATTTTTTCCATTTCTTTGGTTTTGTTTGACTGATTCTTGAAGTCTCATTGAGTCATTCACTTCCATTTGTTCAATTCTAATTTTTAGTGAATTATTTTCTTCAATTATTTTTTGTTATCTTCTTTTGCATTTGGCCAATTGAACTTTTAAATAAGATGTTTTGCTCATTGTTTTATTTCCCATTTCACAAATTTTGTTTTTCAATGAATTGGTTTCATTTTCAAATCTATTTTGTAAGAAGTTATATGCTTTTTTCATTTCATTAAATCTATTTTGTAAGGAGTTATTCATGGTTTCCATTTTCTCAAATATATTTTGTAAGGATTTTTCCATTTCACTGAATTTATTTTTAGAAAGATACTTTCACATAATTTTTGTTTTTCCTTTCCCAAACTCTCTTGCAAACTTCTCATTTCATTTCTTCATTTTTCTTCTAATTCTCTTTTGAAATCCTTTTTTAATTCTTCCAAGAGAGTCTTGTGAAATGGGGACTAATTCATGTCACCCTTTGTTTTATCTGGAGATGATTTGCCTCTAGGATCCACCAGGTTTTGAGGTCTGATCTTCTCTTTCTTCAAACAAAGTATTTATGGTCACAGTTCTTTTTGCTGTTTTGCTCATTTTTTAAAGGTTGAGGTCTGCTCTTAGTACAAAGGGAAGTTTGTCCCAAGCTTCCTCTATAGGTGACTGTGGCTTTAGACAGCCCTGGGCTGGTGCTGGCAAGTTTCTTCCTGTGCTGGGTAGGTGTGGCACCTCTCACATTATTCTGTGGTTCAGAGACTCACTCTTTGCCTTTTGTATTTGTGTTGAATGTCTCACAGCTAATCTGCTGATCTGCTGGCTTGTAACCACAACAGAGTAGCCAACACAGCTTTATTTTGACTAAAAGCCTCCCACTAAATCCCTGTCATGTGGATGCCACACCATCTTGGGTCGCCGTGCTGCACCTGCAATCATCCACCTCCCCCCATGATCAATTGAAACAGACCTTTTCTGAAGTTCTTCCAAAATATCTTCTACATTCCAAATATTTGTGGGTTCTGTCACTCCAAAACAAGTTCAGAGGCTTGATCTGGTGTTGATCTAAGAGATGCTAGGAGGAGCTCAGGTAAAGACCTGTCTACTCTCTGACATCTTCAGTTCTCAATATGTCTTTTAAAGAAATAATAATTTATTTCAAATGGAAACATTTTGTGAATAAGGAGTTTAAACATTGAAAAGAAGAATTAGTCATTTTTCATTCCAAAATGTTTTCCTAGTACATGATAGTTCTGAAGACTGTGATGATTTCTTAAAAACAAAATATTATTTTTCCTTTATCTCTCCTCAAACTGATTTTCCTTAGCACTTAATATCCATATCATATATATTGTTACATGCTTTTTTATCTTTCCCAGTTTGTTCACATAATTAAGTCTAATCATCCTCAAGTATATATATCTCATGCAGCTCAGTGTCCAGCACTAATATGTCATTTAATGGTTCACTTCAAATTCCATTTTAATGAAATTTAATTTGTTATATCACAGTACTTTCAGACTCTATAATGAAAGGGATAGAGGATGTAAACATATTTTGGAAGTTGTTTTAAAGGAATCACTGTGTTTTGGAAGATGGAAATGAATCAACAGGAAATAGTTAATGACCTTTATATTTAACCCAAATATATACACATACACAAAATATTCTCTCACCTCATCTTATGCCCAGCCCCTCAGTATAGATCAATATCCCATGGCCATCTCTCCCAGAAGGATTTTTCTCCAAATTTTATCTTCCAAATGGTTTCAATCTCTCATGCTTTCAAGAAATTGATCATGTAATTTTGTTATGATAATCTTTGAATTTTTAAGTACCTTAAATTTTTTTAATACCTTCACTAAAAAGACCAGGTGATAGTAGTTGATACAGATTAATAGATTATAAATGTCAAGAGAATAGGACAATTTGGTAATACTCCAATATGATAATGTGATACATATGAATCCAGCAAAGGTTTTCTCACCTTCCAATTATGGCTCATCTCAAAGTACAGTAGCCTTTAAGCTCCTAAATTACATGAAGGAAATGAAGGCCACATATCCTTGGAGAAATAATTCCCTATTAATTATTTCTTCCTTTTCCCTTTTGTGCATTATTGTTACTTAAAAATGTTTCAAAACTGTTTAATCCATTATGCTGTCAAAAATGTCTTTTCAGTCTCATGCCAGTATCTTCTGACATCCTTAAGACAATTAAGAGTGAAAAAGACAACTGGTGCCAGTATTACTCAGCTAAAACAAGTAAGTCATCACTTCTTTCTCACTCTGGGGGTAATAATGATACTTGATCAGGAATGCACCTTAGAGAATTTACAATGTGTCTCCCTTATTTTTAGGAAAACTAATATAATAGATCTTAGAATTAAGTTTGTAATTTTTCTTTCAATTGTACATGGAATGCTGAATGAAATGAATAATTCCAAATGCTTGATATTTCTTCTTTTTCTGTTTTTATCAATGAAATTATTTCATATAGATTATGTTATCTACTTATCTATAAATATATTATTTCTTCTCTGTGAAATGTGTACTTCTGGAGGTAGAATCTTTCATTTTGTCATTGTATCCCCAAGGGCTTGACAAGTAAGGGACAGATGCATATTGAATCTAGTTGAATTAATTCTCCTTGGCTTCACATCTTTTGGTTATCTCTTTCTTTCCCCCTGCTTTAAACTAGTTAGTATATTTGGCATCACCTGAAGTGGTATACCTTATTGAGGTCTAATAAATAGGTGACAAAGTGTTTAGAGCCCTGCAGTCAGGATGACCTGAAGTCAAATTGTGGCCGCAGATACTTAGTAGCTGTGTGATCCTAGGCAAGTCACTTAACCCCAATTGCCTCAAAAAAAAAAAAAAATCAACTTCTCATAAATGTATTTCCTTTTCCTCATCCACATACAGAGAATAGTATGGGGAACCATTCAAAAACATATAAGTGCATATGTTATGCATGACATTGTGGCAGACTTTAGAATACAGAGATTTAAAATAGTCTTGGGGCAACTAGATGAAGCAGTGGATAGAGCACAGGAATTGAATTCAAATATAGCCTCAGATACTTAAGACTTACTAGCTGTGTGATTCTAGACAAATCTCTTAACCCCAATTGCCTTGCCAAAAAAAAAAATATTCTTCCCTTCAAGTAGTTTACATTCTAGTGAGGGATAAGGCATGTAAACCGAATGAGCATAAGGATATTTTAAGAGAGAGAAAGCACTGAAAGCTGCATGGTTCATAGAAGTCTTCATTCATAAGGATTTACTGCAACTAATAGTTAACATAAATAATAAATAAATAGAATAAATAATAATTTACAAACATAATGATTTTAGATTTTTGAGAGCATTATATATGCTAATTAATGTGACCCTAATCAGAATATGTGAAGCTAAGTGCTAGGTGGCACCACAGTGTCCTGGTTCAGGAGTCAAGAAGACCTGAGTTCAAGTTCAATTGCAAACACTTACTAGCTGTGTAAGTACTCAACTTTTCTCTGCCTCAGTTTCCTCAATTGTAAAATGGAGGTCATAATACTACTGGCTTTTCAAGGGTTATAGTGAAGATCAAATAGATAATATCTGTTAGGCATTTGTACAGTGCCTGGCACATTACAGACAGTACTTAATATATGTTCTTTCCTTTTCTTTTTACTACCCTCATTTTACAGATGAGGAACCCTAATCTCAGGTAGGTTAAATGATTTGTCTAGAATATATAATTAAGGTCAAAGGCAGAATTTAAATTCATTTTTATCTGATTCCAAGTCTAGCATTATCTATTATATTATCTATACTTTTTTGTGTAAGACATTGTGCTAGGTTAGAGTACAAAGATAAAAATGAAAAAATTTTTATCCCCCAGAAAATCAAAGACAAGATATATTTATTATCCCAAAAGTCTTAGTGCAGTTTAAAACTTTAATAGCTCAAATTGATAATTTTTTCTCTGAATTTCATTATTCCTCTGAATCTGCATTAAAAAATCTCAATTACTGAATTCTAAATTAATTCTGAATTATTGATTTTTTTCCTTATTTAGTTATCTTTTAGACTTACCTAAAACTTTATTAATAAGGAGATAAATTCCATATCTAAAGCTTATATAAATAAAGGGGAAAATTATTTTGAACACTGTATTTTTTTATTCAAGGAAAAGGCATTCTCATTATATCCAAGAAGTTGTTTCCTGACACCCTCTCCATCCACAGGTTTAGAATTCAATTTAATACCTTGTCTTCCTCCATACTATTACCTCTACCACTTTTTACAAATCAAGATAAAGCTAATGACTCTTGCTAATATGTATGAAATGTTCTTTTAATTTTTCCCCATTAGTGCTGATGACTTTGTATTTCTTTTCTCTGCTTCATATGTTATTGTTGCTCAATCATATCTGATTCTCTGTAACCCTATTTGTTTTCTTAGCAAAGAAAGAGTGTTTTACCATTTCCCTCTTTACTTCATTTGACATATAAAACTGAGGCAGAGTTAAGTGATATACCCAGGGTCATACAGCTAGTGTCTGCATTTCTACTCAGGTCTTTCTGATTCCAGGCTCTATCCTCCATTTACTGAACCATCTGTCAAGTAGTATCCTTTTAAACAATAATCATTTACATTACTAGGTGAAGTTAAGCATGAAGTCCATGTTAGCTAAGTAGCTTGATTTGGAATAGAATGAGAGGGTTTTGGTATAATTTCTCTCTCATCCTTAAACTAACTAAACTAACAACCCCAGTTGTCACCATCTCTAAATACTTAATCCAAATAAATCCAGGTATTGTTATTGGAGATTATATGTCTTTGAACAATATCATCTTTCTTCTCGTTATTCTTTTTTTTTTGATTTTGAACAAATCAGACTCATTCATATTTTTCCATTTGCAAAAATGAGGGTAATAAGAGCTAGAACCAGTTTAAAATGTTTAATATATTAAAGAATCATACAATTCACAACTCATTTGAAAGTTTTAGGTCATATTTTTAAAGTATATTATTACTGAAACAGAATGCAGAATGTACAATTTGTCTGAAGAAAAAATATAAATTCCTCATCCTGGAATTAAAGGCCTGTCACAAACTGGCCCCAATCTACTTAACATGCCTTTATCTCATGTTGTTATTTTCCCTCATACAATATAAATTCCAGCCAAATTGAATGACTCATTTTTTCTATTTTCTTTTTTTAAATGGTATTTTATTTCCCCCAATTACATGTAAGCAATTTAACATTTTTTATATTTTTATTTTAAATTCAAAATTCTATCCTTCGCTCTCATCTCCTCTCCCTGAGAAAACAAGCAATCTAATATAAATTACACATTAGTAATCATTTAAATATTTGCATATATTAGTCATTTTGAGAGAGAAAAGAAAAGAACAAAAGAAAGAGAGAAAGAGTGAGAGAATGCAAAGCAGTAAGGAAGGAAGGGAAGAAGGAAGGAAAAGAGGGGGGAAAGAGAGAAAAAAGAAAAGGAAAGAAAGAAACAAAGAAACAGAAGGAGAAAGAAAGAAAGAGAAAGAAAAAAGGTAAGAAAGAGAAAGAAAGAAAGGGAAAGAAAGAGAAAGAAAAAAGAGAAAGAGAAAGAAAAGAAGGAACAGGAAAAATGAGAAGGAAAAAAGAAAGAAAGAAAAAAGAAACAGAAAGGAAGAAAGAAACAGAAAAAAAGAAAGAACAGAAAGAACAAAAGAAACTGAAAGAGTGAAAGAAAGAAAGAAATGGAAAGAAAGAAACAAGACAGAAAGAAAGAAAAGGAGCGAGAGAGGAATGTAGTAAGGAAAGGAGGAAAAAAGAAAAAGAGGAGGAAAGGAGAGGAAAGAAGGAAGGAAGGAAGGAAGGAAGGAAGGGAAGAAGGAAGGAAGGAAGGAAGGAAGGAAGGAAGGAAGGAAGGAAGGAAGGAAGGAAGGAAGGAAGGAAGGAAGG
>JAJPUD010029896.1:0-13547 GCA_023553655.1 Myrmecobius fasciatus
CTTTGCCTATGTTTAAATGAGATAAGATGCATTAATTACTTTGCAAACTTTAGAGTACTATGTAAAATATCAGCTATTACATTATTATTTTTATTACCATTGCTGCTACTATGAGTATGAATGGCTCCATGGAGTAGTGATGGTCAGTCAAGAAGTCCTAGGCTCAAGTTTGGCCTCTCAGTTCCCTTATTAAGCTCTAAAATTAGATAGTTAGGTGGTGCAGTGAATAGGTTTCCGGCCCTGGAGTCAGAAGACTGAATTCAAATCTGATCTCAGATATTTAGCTGTGTGATCTAGAACAAGCATATTAACCTCAGCTTCCTCAAGTGTAAAATGAGGATAATAATAGCACCTAATTCCTAGATTGTTCTGACAATCAAATGAGATATTTGTAAAGCACTTAGCAAAATGTCTGGCTCAGATTAGGCACTAAATAAAATCTAGCTATTATTATTTTAATTAGAAGTTGCATAGAAGGCACTAATCTGTTTTGGTAGAAGGTCTTTGCCTGGAACTCCCTAGACAGATGAAATCACAAGTCCACAAATAGATCTTTATTTATATGTGTGTATATGTATACAATGTTTATGATTACAGTATTTCCCAAATGTATCATTCTAGTGATTTTATCACTAAAGGAAATGAAGGCATGCTGGCTCTTAGTGATCACTGCTTCTCTTTCTGAATGTTCACAAGCCATCCCTTTAACTGTATATCTTAGACTTTTGCCAGTAATTAAAAATCAAGCTCATTATTTCACAGTCTGATTTTACTCTTCCCAATTTGGAAAATTGAAACATAGGCTTTTCTCCAGTCCTGTTTCCTGTACCAGAACATGTTTCCTATTCTCCCTAGTTTTTAAAATGTCACTATCCGTGGCTCTGCAAATACACCACCAACTATTTCATTGCCATTTCATATATTTCATTTATGTAGTATATATATATAACCTATATATATATATATATATATATATATATAGATTCTAGGGGTTCTGTGTACTTGATTGAGAGAAAAAAATCATCTTTATTTTCACTAACCCTTGGTTTCCTTTCCAATCCCATATATCTTTTTCTTGGTGCATTTAAAAACTGATTCTCAATCAGGGTCCACAGGCTTCACTCAGATTACCAAAGGGGTCCACAATATTTAAAAAAAAAAAACCAAAACTAAGAACTTCTGATATCTGATTCAATCATCATACAATGGGGAGGAAAAGACTAAGGGAGGGATGATAGATTTCCATCTGGAAAGAACCTTAGAGGTTATCTGTCCTGGGTGTTACCTAGAAGAACCAAGACCAGAATCCCAGCACTCTTCTTTCTCTACCAGGCTGTGTGGCAAGTGATTTGCCCATCCAAGGCAGTTTGTCACATAAATGGCAAAGATGGCAATAGATTCCTCAAGAACTTTTCATGCCCAACCCAAGATTCTTTCCACCAAGAAAACGGTAAGCCTTCCTTACCTGGGTGGGTCCCAGGGAAGAGATGCTTTTGGAGCTTTGGAGACCTTACCACAAGAGAATACACCCCTTGGACCTCCCTTTCTCATGCATACAATGCATGATCCAGTCAGGCTGTGCTCCTCACTGACTCTTCAACCATTAATGCTATTTTGCCACTGTAACTTTGCACATGCTGAAGCCCCATCCTTTTTTCCCTTACCCTGCCCCCATCCCTCAAAACCTTCTTTCTTCCCTCTCTGTTCAAACTAAACTCACCATGCCACATTGGAGCAAGATGATGTGGAGTAGAGGCCTGAGTTTAAAGCCTGTCTCTGCCTCTTATTAACTATAGAATACTAAGCGATGCATTGTGTTTCCTTTCTCTGATTTTCTTTTTTTTTCTTGTAGATAGGATTTTTCTTGCACAACTTGTCAAGTATTTTAACATTATTAACATGTAGTGGACTTCCTGCCATCTAGGGGAGGGGAGGGGACTGAGGGCAAAATTTGTAACGGAAAGCTTTGTAAAGATCAATGCTGAGGAACTACCCATACATATGTTATACAAATATAAAGCTTTAATAAAAAAAAAAAAGAATACTAAGCAAGTCACTTAACTCCTCTAAATTCAATTTCCCAATCTGTAAATTGGGGCTAAGAGTACCTACCACATGTTTGCTACCAGTCTTCCATGAGCTAATGTAATGTGTAAAACATTATATAAATAAATATCAGCTTTTATCTCTATGACATGGGCTCTCCTCTGGACTTAAAATTTTTCTCATCTGTGCAGTAAGAAATGAGGTTGCAATGGGATATAGTGAACTGAGTCAGGAGAGCTCTGGGATCCAATCTTGTCTCACTCCCTGTGTGGCCATGGATACCTCTCTAAAACTCAGTTTCCCACCTATAGAATGTAGGCAACAAAATCCAGTAATAGCTATGGCTGTCCAAGAAATAAACAAGGTTACATATAAACTATCAATTTCGGGGGCAGCTAGGTGGCGCAGTGGATAGAGCACCAGCCCTGAAGTCAGGAGGACCTGAGTTCAAATCTGGTCTCAGACACGTAACAGCTGTGTGACCCTGGGCAAGTCACTTAACCCCAATTGCCTCAGCAAAAAAAAAATAAATAAATAAATAAAAATAAACTATCAATTTCAGTATAGATGTTTTTCATTTTATTTTGATGTCTAAGATGACTCCCAGCTCTATCATTTCATGATTCTATGGTAACAGATATGCGGACAGATTTACTTGTTAGGACATTTCTTCTATAATCAGCAAACCTACATTTGCCTCTTTGTGGTACCCACCCATTGCTTATAGTTCTGTCTTCTGAGGCCAAGCAGAACATATATAATCCCTCTACCTCTCCCTTGTCAAGACCTTTGTTTAGTGACAGCTGTGATGTGCCCTCCTTCCCAAGAGATTGCTCTTCTCCAAGCTAAAGAACCCTCAGTTCTTTCTCACATACCACGCTCTTGGGACTCTTCCTGGGGGCTCTCCAGCTCATCCCTGTCCTTCCTAAACAGAACCTAATTTGTTTTGAGAATACAGAAGGATTCTCATGTCCCATCTATGTCATCATGCTTTTCTCAGTGGAGCCCAAGATCACCTATGCCTTTATTTGGTAACTTGTCATGCTTTAACTCATTTTGAGGAAAGCAGTGCTTTAGAAAACTTGGTCCAAAGAGTAGTATGTGTGCTGAATGTGTTGGAGAGTGCCCGAAGGCAGAAAAAAACATTTTCACAATTTTCTCTCTACCTGTTTAAACCAAGCACTTGAAGTCCTAAGTTAATAAGAACTGACAACTTGATCACCAGCTATAGGTGAAAGGAGGCATTAAAACAAGACTTCTTAACCCCTTTTTTGTATTATGGAACTCTTTGGCAGTCTGGAGAATTATACACACTCCTCAGAATAAGGTGGGTTTTTAAAATTCATAATTGAAGGAAATATTAAATTTCAATTAGAAGTAAGTAAAAGTAAAGATGTAATTCTTCCCCATTCAAATTCATGGACTTTTCTAAAAGTTATTCATGAATACAGGTGAAGACCCCCCTGATTATAAACCCCTGAATTTAATTAATCAATAAATAAGCATTTAGTAAGAGGACCAGACAATGGGGATACTGAGAAGGCCAAAAACAGACACTTGAGAACACTATTTGCTCCATTAGAATATTAGCTTCTTGAGGTCACATCAATCCTGTTTTTGCACATCAATCCTGTCCATGAAATTTTCTTGGCCGTTATGTATATACAAATATGCACATATAATATACACATAATAAATACATAATGGACATGTATGTTGTATGTATATACAAGATATAGTCAAAGGAAATACAAGTTAACTTTAGAGAAGGTAATTCAAGAAGCTGGGGGGAAGAGGGGATGGGAGAGTGAGACAGGAAAGGCTTTCTGTAGAAGGTAACATTTGAGTGGCTTTGAAGGAAATCAGGGATTATAACTTCTTAGACTCCATTTAATTCTGATTAAATGAATAGATAATTAGAACATTCACAGTCATCCAGAGGCATTTTCATCCAACCTTTCTTTTCTTGAAGATTTCTCTAGTGAAGATGAGGTTGTCCTACTGGTTTTGGGCTCATAGTCTACATATAATGGCCTTCTTACACTGTTTCCTTGCTGTAGCATAGGTGGGGGGCAAGAGAGAAACTAGGGCTAGATTTAACTAGGTTTACTAATAATTGAAGTAGTGAGAGATATACTGACTTATTTGGAGCAAAATTCAAAGAAATCAATTATTTAAACATCTTATGCAAACATTATTCATTAGTAATGAACAAATAAATACATTGTTTACTTAAAATTGCTTATATTTGTAAATCAAAGATATTGACTGAAATTGTGTACTATAACCTGAGCTTAAATTAAGCATACTTATGAAAATCTGTTTGGATTTCCTATAGCTATTTTGATTGTGAAGTTATTCGCAAACACCCTTGTTAACTTATTGACCTCTATTGAAGTTGCAGACACAGAGCCTAGAAATCTTAAATGCACATACCCAAACTTGAGAAATAGTTCCAACAGCTAATAGCTAGAGCTGTCCAAAATGCCATGGGCTAACTCAGGAGGTAGATACCACCTCTCCATCACTAGAGGTCTTCAAGGGGAGATTCCACAACCACTTTTGCCATATGATTGTAGTGTGGGATTATAGGATCAGAGATTTAGAATTAGAGGGGAATTTAGAGATTGAGTACAACTTTCTCAGTTTACAGATGAGGAAACCAAGGTCCAGAGAGCTTTAAAAGTCATACCAATGGCAGGTATCTGAAGCAGGACTAGAACCCAGTTTTCCTTATTCCAAGTCTGGCATTCTATTCACCTCTATTCACCTCACTTGCTAATGATCTCAAAGGTCCCTTCCTATTCAGAAAATTTGAGATTCACAGATTCTGTTGCCACAATAAGGAAAGCAGGACAGTAGAGTCTGAGGATAGAAAATAAGCAAAATCAATTCTCCTCATTCATATGAGGAGCAGCCTTTCTCCTTTACAGGTGATTGCTTGCAGAGGACTGTGAATAAAAGCAGGGAAAAAATGACTTCTTGACTAATGTTCTAAGGCTGCCCTGTCCCCATTGCCACCATATTGTGGTTACAGATTCTCCTGATGAGAGAATCAAAGGGTCTCAGGGATGATGAACCTCTATTCACCGGGTGAGTGCCAGTTTCAGCTTTGACATACAATACCTTGTAGCCCTTCCTTCTTCTTTGAAGTGTGTCAAAACATTTGAATCATGGAAACTTTCCTATTGCTGCTTGTAATTCTGCAGGGTCCAATATATGTTATTCAAATTCAAAGGGGAATCATGAGAACTTGTATCTAGCTTATGTACAGCAGGAAGGAAAGAAATAAGGAAGGGAATAAGTATTTATATAGCACCTACTATGTGTCAGACATTATGCTAAGAGCTTGACAAATAACAAATCATTTGATGCTCACAATAGCCTCCAAAGTAAGTGCTATTATTATGCCTATTTTACAGTTGAGAAAAACTGAGGAAATCAATTGACTTGCCAAGATCACATAGATATTAAGTATCTGAAACTATATTTGAATTTGGGTGTTCCTAATTCCAAGATCCATGCTCCTTCCACTGTGCCATCTCCTTATCTCAGCAGGGATGCCCAGGACTGCTGGCTGTAGTTGTTAAGTACTGACTTTTCTTGGGTACCATTGTTGCCTCCCTTTTTATACTCCCTATTTCAGAGTTAATGAGGGCAAACACTTCTTCAGTGAATTGGCATTCATGACCCAACACAAGAGGACCTTTGCCACAGATGTAGTCATGGGAGCTCTGGGTATTGGCAAACTGCTGGAGCTATGAGACATCCTGCTGTTTGTTAGGCAGTTTCTTCTAGTGGTGGAGGAAGGGAGCCCACCGTTTGGAGATTGCCAATATTTCAAGACAGTTATGTACAGTGCTAGTAGAAAGGTGGGGTTGATTGAGTAAGTGGTCTTACTCCATTTAGAGAAAGTGACAAGATGCCCTATAATCTTAAGGAGGTGAGAACAAGTCTCAATCAACTAATCAATTAAATATTTTAGATAGAAGTGCAGAAATGTACTGGGCTAAGATTGCTCTCGAAAAATGTGTGGATTGGCTAGAGAAATTTAGTCATATCTCCTGGGTTATCTATAGAAAAGAAAATCAAGTCAAAACCCAATGTATTCAAGCATCTGGTGAAATTTAGATTTTATGGAATCAACAGATTTCAACATGATTTTGGAAAGATACTCTATGGTGCTTGTCTAGTAGAATGCATGTATACCCGGGACAGTCAGGACAGATGGATAATAATCTGGGCCCAGAAGAGAGAAGAGTCTGTTAGAATATTTTCTGGAAATTGCAAGACTATTTTACTGACCACCTCCCACTAGCTTCCCATGAATGCAGCAGCCCATCTTTTCAATACTTTTTTCAAAGTTTTTTTTCATTTTTTTTCCAAATTCTCTCACTCCCTCCCTCATTAAGAAGGCAAGAAATGTGATACCCATTATACATATGAAGTCATGCAAAACGTATTTCCATATTAGTTATGTTGCCAAGAAAAATAGAAGCAAAAAAAATAATGAGAAAAAATATATTTCAATCTGTACTCAGAGTTCATCAAATACTGACATTTTTTACTGGTGTTTGAATTTGTTGAAGTCAGACATGGAACACCACTATTTCTGAGTAACTAAAATAAGCGTCACACAGAGGACAATGGAGAAGAGATGGTGGGTGTGAAGAGTGGCTGAGTGTGACCAATAAAAGACTACAGAGGGGGACAAGCTGAAAAGGAATCATCAAGGAATTCTAAGGAAGAGAAGCTGTGCTAATCGTACAGCAAGAATGAGGGATGATAGGTAGACAGGAGGAGTGCTTCAGTGGTCCCCTGGAGATGTGGGGAGAAACAAGATCTTCAAAATGTTGGGTGGATTCTTGGGGAAAAATATGGGACTTGGGACTTGGGGGAAAATATGGGACCATTTACACAGTATAAAAGACAAATGGATTGTGATCTATGCCAGTGGAGGAAATCTTGAACTGATTAGATCAGAGTTGCATTTAAGAATTTAAGAAAATATTATTATAACAAGGGGCAGCATGGTAGAGTTTGTTTCTCAAGGCATTTTAGGAGGACCCCAAGGGATTCACCATTCAGAGAGTCCAAGAGGTCAAAACTATTTTCATAATAATACTAAAATATTTTCATTTCTAATATGGTAAATATTGAAAGATATTGCATCTGGTCCAGATATTTATACAGTGCTGAATCTGAAGTCAGTAAGATGAGTTCAAATCCTCTCTCTGATACTAATTTCATAATTCTAAGACATTTTAATTTAGAATATATTAAATCTAGGTAGTTATAATCAATGTAAGCAAAACTCTTTGGGGAAGGCTCAATAATTTTGGCTAAGACTAAAAAGTTTGAGAATTGCTGATATAGTGGATAAAGAGCCAATCTCAGAACTAAAAAAACATGGTCTCAAGATTCACCCCTCATATATACTGGCTGTGTGACCATGAACAAGTCCTTCATTTAAATTAGGGGTCCTGAAAACCCTTTTGTGTCATATAGATCCTTTGGCAGTCTAGTGGAACCTATGAACCCTTTCTAAGATATAGTATTTAACTGCATAAAATAAAACAACAGGATTACAAAGGAAACCAATCATTAGGTAGTTATCAAGAGATATTGTATATGTATATTATTGTTTTGGGGTCATTTCAGTAGTGACTAACTCTTTGTGACCCTTTCTGGGGTTTTCTCAGGAGATACTGGACTGGTTGGCCATTTCCTTCTCCATTTTACAGATGAGGAAATTGAGGCAAACAGAATTAAGTGACTTAACCAGGGTCACACAGAGAGTAAAAAATGTCTGAGGCCAGATTTAAACTAACAAAGATGAGTTTTCCTGATTCTGGGCCTGACACTCTCTCCACTGTGCCACCTAACTGTACACATATACATATATGTGTATGTACATGCATTGTATATTGTTAAACACACTTCTATATCTCAAGTTCATGGACCCCCCAGGGCCCTTCCAGCTTTGATATTCTATGATCCTATGAACTCACTATTCAAATAGCAGACCCAGCACTCTATTTTTTTTTCACTCATTATCCTGAGGCAAAAGGAGAGGTCTATGTTGGGGGCAATTGGACCAAACTGTATGATTGCTGTACTTACAGTCTAGTGAATACCACAGTCCCGTTCAGCTGATATGGAGATTGGGTAGTGATTGGAGAAGGGAGAGATTGCTGATCCCAGGTGGCTTAAGCATTAAAGGCCTAGTAGTCATATCAGATCTTCATCTCTCTATTCTTCTTAATACATAATACCAGGACTCTCATAGGAGAAGTTCTGAGCCAAATCCAGAAATTCCCACAAAGCCACAATTCAGAGCCTCATCAATAAATATTTTTAGCAACTAGAACTGGTATGCCTGGTACCAGGTTAAGAATGCAGATGTAGGGCCAGTATATAATAATGTCTTTCCATAACTGCAATTAGGACATCCTCAAATTCCTGGTACTGGGAGGAAAATTAGAGCTCAGAGTCCATCACAGGAGTATCTCTGGCTATGATATGCCTGCTATCAGCAATGCTTCCAGTAATCCAGAAAGAGAAATATGACCTTTCCTCAGTCTCATGTACTATGCAAATTATGTAGTCAGTCAGAAAACCCCTTATTTGACTATGAAGTAATGAGGTCATGTAATATCTAAACTAAAGCTTTTACAAAATAGCTCTCTCTACTACAAGTCTCTCTCTCCACTGCAGCCCATCCTCAATTTAGTCAAAAGAATGATTTTCCTAAAGTGCAGATTTGACCATAGTCACCCCTCCCCACTCAATAAACTCCACTAGCTCTCTATCATCATCATCATTAGCATCTGGAAAGAGAACCATGAAGACTGAATGCAGACTGAAGCACTCTATTTTCACCTTTTTTGTTGTTGTTTGCTTTTTATTTCTTGTGTTTTTTTTCCTTGTGTTCTGATTTTTCTTTCACAACATGACTAATATGGAAATATGAGTGAAATGAATGTATATGTATAACCTATATCAGACTGCATGCTGTTTAGGGGAGGGGAAAGTAAAGGGAAGGAAGGAGGGAAAAAATAGAACTCAAAATTTTACAAAAATGAATATTGAAAACTATCTTTACTTGTAATTGGAAAAATAAAATACTATTGAATTTTTTTAAAAAAAGACTATTTCTTCTATGAAATCTTTCTCATGCTCTAAGTTATTCATTTGATAAATTAAGATGTCTAACCTAATGAGAGTTTGCAAACTCTTAATTCACATAGATCCCAGTCATAGACTTCTACCCCCAAAATATCACTCTCTATATATTTGATTCATGTTGGCACCCATATAGTTTACTCAGAAAATTTTCAGAATGCAGCTCATGAAAATAAAGACATGAGACAAGAATTATGGGAATGTAGGAGCTCTAGAAATGTGGGCCAGAGGGTATCTGGTATTTCTGGATTGTAGAGTTCATAGAGAATGAGGTGTAAGAAGGCTAGGAAGATAAGAAGGGGTCAGGGTATCAAGAGTTTCAAATGACAAACAAAGGACTTTATTTTTGGTATAGGAGTTTATTGAATAGTGGGAACCTAGCTACACTGACCAATCAAGAAGCTATTGCAAAAGTCTAGTTCATTGATCCTCAAAAGTTTTCTTTTGCACTCTTTCCTCCCCCACCCCAGGCAATTGAAATTAAATGAGTTGCCCAGGGTTACACAGCTAGGAAGTGTTTAGTAACTAAGATCAGATTTGAACTAAGATCCTTCTGACTTCAGGACTGGTGCTCTATCCACTGTGCCACCTAGCTGTCCCACTTTCTGCACTCTTAAAAAGGTATTGAAAACTCCTTTATACTCTTAAAAATGATTGAGAACTCCAAAGAGCTCTTATTTATGAAGGTTATATCTCACAATATTTACTATATTAAAAATTAAAATGGATAAATTTTAAATGATTTATTTAAAAATAATGAACTGACTACATGCTAACATAAAAACATTTTTATTAAAAAAAACAACAATATTTTCCTAAGTAAAAAAAAAAAATCAGTGAGAAGACCAGCATTGTTCTGCATATTTTTACAAATGTTTGGCTTAATGGAAGACAGCTGTATTCTCCTATCTGCTTTGACATTCAATCTGTTACAATATGTTGTTTTGTTTGAAGGATATGAAGAAAAATCCAACCTCACACACATAAGTAGCTGGACAAAGAAGGAGCATTTTAATAGGCAGATAATGAGTCAGTATTTTATGAAAATAGTTTTGACCTTGAGATCCCCTTGAAAAGTCTAAGAGATCTGTAGTAGATGATAAGAGCACAAATGAGGGTGGTAACTGAATGAGTAGAGAGAAGGGGATGGATATGGCAGATGTTGTGAAGGTAGAAAACACCAAGATTTGGCAAGAGATTGAATATATGGATTGAGGCAATGGGAGCAGTCAGGTATAAGATCAAAGTTGTGGGCCTGCATAATCAATCAGGAGTTCCAGAGAAAATTGTGGGCCATTGACAAGAATAGGGATGTTTGTGTTGCTTGTGATGATGGGTGACATCTTGATTTGTGTGTAAATTGGATTTCGGTGAGCCAGAACTACACAGATCTATTTATCAACCTTATTCTTTTTTCCAAAGTCATTGTAATGCAGTGGCAAGACAAAGTAGTCGAGATGACTAGTGATGACTTGGGATGCAGTGGATGACCTTGACATTGTCCATGTCTGATGAAGCTCTAAGCTCTCCAGAGTAGAGTTTCAGGGGCTTCATGGTCCATTGGAACAAGCTGTTCTCATTTGCCCATTCCTCCAGGGGAAGTCTTCACATGCTTGGGATAGATACCTATTTAACTCACCAATGGGGTATGTTACCCCTCAATTACCCTTAACATGGTTTAGCCCATCTGATGAGAAGGTTTTATGGGATGTGGTCACGGTGCATGCTACAGCTTCTTGGAGCCACAGGTGGGTGACAGTTGGTTACCAAAGGAGAATAAGCAGCCCTGAAAAGGGCTTGGCAAGCCCTCACACCAGAAGTGCTAATCTTCTCTGAACACTCCATATCCCCCAAGGGAAGTTCATTAGAGGAAACAAAAGATAATGAGTTCTATTTGGGACATCCAGTTGGAGAGTTAAGAATGGAGCTCAGGAGGGAAGTTAGACCTGGATACATATTTCTGGAAATCATCTCCATAGAGATCATAATGGAACCCTTGGGAGCTGATGAGATTATCAAGGGTTATAGTATATAGTCAGAAGAGAAAAGGGCTCAGGTGACATGTCCTTGAAGGATATCCATAGTTAGTTGATGTGATCTGAAGAAGAACCAGCAAAGGAGAATGAGAAGAAGTGATCAGATAAATAGAAGAAGAAACAGTGTTATGAAAACCCAGTCATCATGAAAACTCAGAAAGGATGAGAAGGGGACCAGTGTGTCAAATGCTACAGAGATGTAAAGAAGGATGAGGAGTAAGAAAAATCCATCTGATTGAGGAATTAAGAGATTACTGGTAATTTTGGAGAGAGCAATTTGAGGTGAATGCTGACATCAGAAATCAGAGTGCAGAAGCTAGTGGGAATGTGGGATTGAGTATGAGTTTTGTCAAGGATGAGGGAAACATGGTCATGTTTGTAGGCAGCAGAAAAGGAGACAGATGGTAGATGGGAAAAAATTGAAGATTAGAAATGAATGGAAGTCAGCGCTATGTGCTAGAAGGATTTATCAGACATCTACCATATGACAAGCTCTGTACTAAGCATTTTACAAATCCTTACCCTGGGATGTAGATGCTATTATTATCTCCTTTTCCCCATAGTTGAGGAAACTGAGGCAGACAGAGGTTAAGTGTCTAAGGCTGGATTTGAACTCAAGTCCTCCTGATTCCATAACCAGTATTCTATCCACTCTGCTGGACAAGAGGGGATAGGATCAAGAATGTATGTGGAGGGTTGGCTTTGGCAAGGAGGAAACCAGTTCTTCACATGAATGAGAAGATAGTGGAAAAAATATCTCAGGGAGCTCACTATAAAGAGCCTCAATTTTTTCAGTGGAGTATGATTGAAGGTGGCAGCTGGGTGGTAGAGTGGAGACAGCACTGAGCCTAGAGTCAAGATTACCTGGTCTTGGACACTTTCTGGCTAGGTGATCCTGGGCAAGTCACTTAATTCTCTTTCAGTTTTTTTGTCTGTAAAATGAATTGGAGAAGCAAATGGCAAACCACTTTAGTGTACTTGCTAAGAAAATCCCAAATAGAATCAGGAAAAGTTGGACATGACTAAAAAAATTGTCTGAACAACAACAATAACGTAGTTGAAGGTCCTCATCTGAGAAGGGTTGGAAAAGGGAATCCTGTTTAGAACAATATTGAAACAGTCACTGTGGGGAGTTGGATAGTGAATTGATTAGAAAGAAGTAAAATAATTGTCTTGCTACAGTGAGGTCCCCATTGAGATTATGTAACATATATTTGTAGTGGACCCAGATGGTTGAGTTTTATGATTTCCAGCTCCATTCAGTAGCATGTGAGCAAAGGAGGCAGATGGTGGGGTCTGGCAAGGCATGATCAGTAATAGGACAAGGGCACAGGAGATTTCAGAGAGGAGAATAGTGTAGTGTTTAGTTTCTTCACCAAGGGTAAGGAAGGAGGATAGAGCCAGAACAAAGGGGATGGCAGTGAGGATGAAGAATTGTTTGGGGTTATAAAACATAAAAAGATGGAATGATCAACTTTTATGATCCAATAAGGGAAACACTCAGTACAACTCTTCTTCCCATCCAGGTCCCCTTCTTCCACCAGATCTTCAAGTCCTCTGGGCTCCACATCTAGTTCTTCCAAGACTGCATTGATTGATTCTTCCATTCTGAGAACTGGATGGGGAATACTGTAGCAGTTTAGGGTGTGACTCTACATATACTGCTACTTGAAATTCTTCACAGGGTTATAGATTTGTAACTGAAAAAGAACTTAGATGTCATGTAGTCCATTCCTCTCATTTTACATATAAAGAAACTGAAGTTCAAGGCATTTGTAATTTGTTAAGCACTGGCAGGTTCATATTCTCTAGACTTGAAAAACTCCAGTTGCCCTCATTACCTCTAGGACCAAATATAAACTCCTTTTTTGGTATTTACAGATATTTACAACCTGGCCCTTTCCTATGTTGTCATTTTTCTTATGATTTACTTCCCACCAATGTCCAAAGATTGGGGTTCATCCAGCCTAGTCTACGGGCTATTGCATCTCCCTCCTCCATGCATTTGCCCTGGCTGTACCCCATTCCTGAAATGCTCTTCCTCATCATCTCTGCCACAAAGAACCCTTGTCTTCCTCCAAGACTCACCTTAATACCCACCTTCTGTAGAAAGTCTTTTCTAGTACTCCCAGCTACTAATAGTGACATCTCATCCAAGGTTACCTTGTATGAATCTTAGAAAATATATATGCAGACATGTAGTACTTTGTCTGGGATCATCTCCCCTCCACAACTCATACTGGCAGACTAGATGCTCAATGGGCAGCTAAACTATTCCTT
>JAJPUD010029897.1:0-13547 GCA_023553655.1 Myrmecobius fasciatus
AATTCTTCCTCTAAGACCAGCAAGGGACAGCAATAACCTTGTTCCCCAAAATCACAGATTGATGGAAAGGATATAAGAAGCAGGATACCTATGAATTTGTTTGGTTGTTTGTTTTTGTTCATTTGTTTTTTTTGGTGAGGCAGTCAGGGTTAAGTGACTTGCTCAGGGTCACACAGCAAGTAGTGTCAAATGTCTGAGACCAGACTAAACTCAGGTCCCCCTGACTCCAGGGCCAGTGCTCTTTCTGCTGTGCTATCTAGGTGCTCAGCTAGTCAGCTAGGTTCACAACCTGGCTGTCATCCTTTCTTTCTTTCTTTTAAGGCAATTGGGATTAAATGATTTGGCCAGGGTCACATAGCTGATAAGTGTCTGAGGCAGGATTTGAATTTGGGTCCTCTTGACTCCTGGGCCAATATTCTGTCCACTGTGCCACCTAGCTGCCTTTAGGTGGTTTTGCTATTGCCTAGACTAAGGATCTCTTTCACCCCCCCAAAAAAAATTTACTAACATTCTTATTAAGAATAATAAAGATTAACAATATGTTGTTAATAGTAACTCATCTGTAGCATATCAAAGGTTGTTATAAAACGCTATCCTTAAAACAACCCTATGAGGTGAATACCACAAGTATTCTCCTCATTTTACAAAGAAATGAACAAGAAACTAGGGGCAGCTAGGTGACACAGTGGATAGAGCACCAGCCCTGAAGTCAGGAGGACCCGAGTTCAAATTTGACCTCAGACATTTAATACTTCCTAGCTGTATGACACTTAACCCCAATTGCCTCAGCAAGAAAAGAAAAGAAAGAAATAAACTGAAGCTCAAAGAAATGACATCTAGTCACAGACAGTTGTAAAGTGTTATAAAACCTCAATTAGAATCAATCAACAAACATGAATGCACCTACTATACATCTAGCATCATATTAAACATTGTAGACACAAAGACAAAAATGAAACAATTCTTGTCCTCAAGGTGCTTATATGTGTGTATGCAAAATATATACCCCCAAAATCCATAAAAACAAGGGAAAATAGGAATTCTAAAAGTTATAGGTGAGGAAGGAATGCATATCTGGCATTCCTATACAAAAGCAAGGAGGTGGGCTATAGAATGTCAGGTATGAGGAATAGCAAGTTTGAATGGATTGTAGTACATGTAAAAGGAAATAATTAAGCTTCTTAAACTTTTTCCACTCTCAACCCCTTTTCACCTAAGAAACTTTCACGCAACCTCAGGTATACAGATAAACAAATCAAGCATATACTGATAATAAATCATAATTTCACAAATTCCCCCATTCAGTTACCTGACCCTATATGGAGTTACATGTATGGTAAGCCTAATAAAGGTAGTTTGGAGCCAGATGGAAAAGAACTTTAAATGATAGGTGAATTTGGTTTTGACCCTAGAGGTACTAGAAAGCTACTGAAGTTTGTTAGAAAGGAAGTGATGTGGACTTTCTCGAGAGTTCCAGAGGCCAGACTCCAAACCAGATCCATCTCACATGGCTCACCTGCCCCAGAATATACCTAGTCTTCCATGCTGTGAGTTAGGCCTCCTGAGCCTCACAAAGTATATTACCTCCCACCATGAGGTTGAACCTAGAAGGGAAAACTTTTTATAGTATAACCACTTGCCTCCTTCAAATAGACCTTTCTCCAGCCATTCTCTAAGGCTAGATTCATTTCTCAGTAGTTAGCATACTTCCAATCCCGCCCTCTCCCCATACCAGTGATTTTGAACTCTTAACTGCCTTTCTCATCCTTCCATCTTCTGGCATTCTCTAAGACCTAGCAGCCCTGCTGTTGACCATTCATCCCTGGCCACCCTTTCCAGTTCTGGTTGAGCTTTCATTCAAGCTTGCCAACTGACAAGAAGACTCCTTGTTCCTATTGTCACTTCCAGATTCTCTGCCCACCACTTCCACTCAGCAATCTCTTCCCTTGAAGTTCACAATATTCACATTTACTAACCAATGCAGATCCTGGTGGCAGGTCTATTGACCACCACACACACCTCCCTTCCCATTTGCTTCAGAACATTCTTATTCCTTCCTTAGTGAGTTCAGTGTCTGGCTCATACATTCTTTTCATCCCAACTCATACTTTCATAAGAGGGAACTTCAGCATACAGAGTGATGTTCCCTAAATACACTAACTTCCCAATTCCTCAGTCTATTAAATTCCCATGACCTAATCCTCTATTCCACTTTAGCTACACACAGAGATTGTTATACCATTGATCTCACCATTACCCACAAGTCTTGAACTCTGAAGTATCTTTACCTTATATCATTTCAGGCCCTCATCACCTCTTGCCTAGAGACTACCACAAGAACCTTCTAAGTGACCTCCCTGTATCAATATATCCACATTCTAAGCTATTCTCCACTGAGCTGCGAAGATGGTTTTTCTAAATCACAAGTCTAACCATGTCATCGCTTTCTCAATAAGCTCCAGTAGCCCCTATTTCCTCCAAGATCAAATATAGACTTTTCTGATTGCCATTTAAGGCTCATTATAACCTATTCCCTTTCCTTCCTTTCCAATATTTTCATACTTTATCTCTGTCTTCTCACTCAACAATCCAGTTCCAACAGCCTACTTTCAGCTCCTGGAAAATGACAGGTCATCTCAGTTCTTCATGCATAGGATACTCTTCTCTCTTCACTTCTGCCTCCTAGCTTCCTGGCCAAGGAGACACAGCTCAAATACAAGAGACATTCCCAGGCATCCTTCCCCACTGCATCCCAGCCCTTCTTCCAGTGTCTTCCTTCTGTTTACATCCCACTTATGTTGTATATATTTTTACATACAAAATTGTTTGCACATTTGCCTCCCCAATCAGACTGTGGGCTCCTCAAGGACAGAGTCTGCCTTTGCCTTTCTCTGTATTCTGCAGTGTTTAGCAAAGTGCCTGGCACAGAGGAGGTGCTTATTAAAGCACATAGGTGGTTGACTGACTGACAAAAGCATCTCCTTCCAAATCCTATGTTCAGGGCCCCCAGTCTTGTTTGCCATGCTCATCTGCTTACTGGACTCCAGAAAACTCTGAACAACTTGAAGAATTATGAGTTTAAGTTTCTTCTGTTTCCATTTCCTAGTTCTTGAGATCTCTAGGTCTATATCTAAATTCTGTGAACAATTCCCAGAACAGCTATTGCTAGGTACATAATGAAACCCAATTTTTTTCAGATTTGTAAAACTCCATTTCTTAACATAGACATGGAACTCCAGTCTCCACCACCACTACCAGAAAGTCTCACTCCAGAGGAGGACAGGGATGGTGCATCTTTGTTCTGGACCAGAAACTAATTGTAGGTGGAATTCAGACTAGGCAACACAAAAAAGATCTGGTTTCATTAATGTTGACACTGGCCACCACCCTGGAGAAAAACTAGAGGTGGAGAGAAGGAAAATAGACCAGGGCCAGGCTGTGGCTTTGTGATTCTGAATAGTACTGTATGTGTGTGAGTGAGGGTACAGAGAAAGTTGGGTTTGGGAACAGCAAGACAGGGAACTGAGTAAGCCTCTTTGCATTCCATTTTCCAGTCACCTGAATTCCTTTCTTTTTTCTCAGTCTGTCCCAATTTTCCATGGCACTCAATGATCATACACTTTAGGCACTGAATATAATCCAAGATTTGATTTCATTTTGCCTAGCTTCCTGAACTACCACCCCTATTCCCCAAGGGTTATGAGGAATCATAACTCTTGAATATACAAAAATTCCTTTTTCTTCCAATTTCATGAGTTCTTCCTCCATCCTTGTCATCAAATAATTGTACTTTAAAAGACCAAAGACTTTCTGCACTTCTTGACATGTCAGACACCAAGACCATCCATTGTTATACTACTGACAAAACAATTATGAAAGTTTATTTTCCAGACTCCAGAACTTATGGTTAAAGGTAATAGAAGAAATATCACTTAAGAATTATATGTAATGGTGAAAAGATGGTGACTAAAGCACAAAGTGTCTGCAGATCAACTTTGAGTAATCAGAAGCTATAGAAACTTTCAATTTCTCAACACGGCAGAAGAGCTATCCGTGTGGCTTTGAGACAAACTGGCACCTATCCCCACATCTTCATGCCTGTCCATGTAATCCAGCAACAGTTTGAGGAGAATGAGATGCACAAAAGCCCACAGGATTGGGGCTGCTTGCTGGCCAGCAAAAGGGCACTGAGAATCCTCAAAGATTTTAGAGCCATCTCTCTAAAGAAGACAGGGACCAACTGACTGAACCAACCTTCTGCTATTGGGCCTTGGAATGAAGCCTGAGGCTAAATATCTAAGATGGTTGTATGCCCACAAGCCATCCTTATAGCTGAGCGGGGGAAGGTAACCAACTGCCAGGCTTACAAGGCATTGGGGATCTGGGAGAAGGAAAGGGAAGGGAGAGCCTAGACAAGGCCTGGGGTTTGAAAGAAGTATCCTGGCCCAGCCAAAAGATCCTGTGCCCTTGACAAAGGCATGTGTCAGCTCCTATGATAGGTACCTAGGAGACAGCTCCAGAGCTTGGGTCTGTCAGTCAGGTCAGTTTTCGGATTCTCAGTCAGGAGATTTCACAGTAACTCAGACTTCACATCCCTTGGCTTGAATATTCTGCCAGGAAAGAGAGCTGGCTCCAACTTCACTTGCCCAGGGTGTCTTTTCTAACTATTCCAAGGTCTCAAAAGGCTGTGCTGCTGATGGAGGTAGTAGTGATCCTCTTGCCAGGGACTGCTCTTTCTTCCGTGATGTCTGTGGGGGCCAGGTGAGAAGCAGAGCTGGTGAACTAAAGGGTGCTCTCTCCAGGGCTCTCAGGCCCTCGGCTCTCTCCCAAACTAAAATCAAAGAAGCCTGGGATTGGTGAAACTATGTGGGAAGCCATCTTTATAATAAACCCTACTAGACTTTCCCCAGAATTGGCTCTATTCTCTTCCCTTTTTTAACTTCCCCATTAGATTGTGAGCTCTTTGAGAATGAGCACTCTTTTGCCTCCCCAGTGCTCAGCCCAGCAAATGTTTAACAAAGGTTTGCGGATTTGACCTGAAAATCAAGATATCTGTCCATCTTCAGTCCTTCCACAACTCTTCCACTTCCCATAATCCTTCAAATATCACCCAGCACAGCTCACCAGTCTCTAAAGATGTTCATCCTGGGTGACTTGAATTCATTGAGGAAAGCAGTAGGTCCTCTTATGGTGGTTCTCCAGGGCCAGCTTCTTCTCTCCTTCAGGAACAATTCTAACTCTGGGAGTCTCAGAACCCTGGAGCAGGAGCCTCCTGAATGATCAGGGCCAGGGGAGGCCTGGAAGTGATTCTGGTGGTAATGCTGAAGGTAGGGGATGAGATTATTATCAGCAGGCAGCACCAACCCCAGGAGCGGGAGGTGAATGGAGCAGGCATGTATCCCACTGGGGAAGGGGGAGAGAAAGGTGCTGCATCTTCCTGCTCAGTTCTACCAGGGGCTCCTACAATCAGTTATTTCTCATTTCAGTGGTCAAGTATCCCTGGGTAGAATGGCATGTTTTGCTTTGCCCTTGGACTATGCCAGTCTAGACCCAGGACCTCCTCACCATCTCTAAGGTACCTTCTAGCTCTAAATCCTGTGGTTCTACATTGTTTCATGTGTTCACTTATGTACAAAAATGCTTCACCTTGCAGAGACAGTCCTAGTACCTTAGTGAGAGAAAGAGTAAAGAAAGACACTTACAAATACCCCGTAACCCACCAAAAATTCTCTGGAGATAAATTATGTCTCCCAAAGGTGCTGCCTCTTAGCCAGAACTAAGCCAGGCAATGATGCTAGGAAGAGGGAATATAGAGTAAATGATCAGTAACTGTAAGGAGAGGAAGATCAACAAAGCAGACCCTCAAAGAAGCCTCCCTCTCCATCCTTCCTGCCAGCCAACACCACTATTGCATAAGAATAGCTGAGATTAGACAGGTTAGAGGTTTATCAAGACTGTCCAGGTTAATTAACATGTAGTGGACTTGCTGCCATCTAGGGGAGGGGTGGGGACCAGGGGGGAAAATTTTGTAACAGAAAGCTTTGTAAGGGTCAATGTTGAAGAATTACCCATACATATGTTTTGCAAATAAAAAGTTTTAATTTAAAAAAAAAAAGACTGTGTCCAGGTTAAATTCAGCTTGGACCTTTTAACTGCTTCAGCAAGAAAGCTGCCTCTTCTCCTCTCTCATCACATGTACAAGAAGAGGTCCCTCCACACCTGGTCTGTTTCTACCTGAGACTTGAAATGCATATTTAGCAACACATCCTAACTAACCTCAGCTGATGGCTTGGTACTTCCTTTCTCTGCATCAAAAAGATGACCAAGGAAGGCTGTTCAAGCCATCCTGCTTTAGTAACTCTCCTATATAACAAAGAGATCACTCATCGTGAAATTCACTTGAAGGAACTGGAAATGTTTAGCCTAGAGGAGAAAAGATTTAGGGGAGCACATAATACCTATCTTCAGAATCTGAGGGTGCCTCTAGGATGAAGAGAAATTAAATGTGTCCTGCTGCGTCTGGGACATGAACCAGAAGAAATGAGTGGAAGTTGCAAAGAGACAAGTTTAGGTTTGATGTCAGATGTAATTTTCTAATGGTTACCGCTGCCCAAAAGTAAGATGGGCTACTTGGGAGGTGGTGGAAGGCTCCCTCCCTACACTGGAGGCCTTCAAGTGGAGGCTAAATGACCACTCACTTCTTAGGAATGCCATAGTGAAGTTCATTTTCAGGAAGAGGTTGGATTTGATGACTAATGATTTTTTCCAATTCTAAAATCCTGTGATCAACAAGTATTTGGGGAATACCTATTGTATGCCTAGAACCATTCCAAGTGTCTAGGGAATAGAGGTACAGGTAACAATCCCTATACTCAAGAAGCTTATGATAAATAAGAGGATTTAAAATTGGAAGACACTTTAGATGTCATTTAAGGCAAAGTCTTTTACATGTGAGGAATCTGAAGCACTGAGGAATAAACTGATTTGCCCAAGGCCACAGAGTTGATAAGAAGCAGATTCAAAATTATGTCTTTATTCATTCATTCATGTGACATGTTTTATAAAGTGCCTACTGCATGCAAGTATTGTGCCTGGATCTGGGAATAGAAAGACAAAAAGAAAAATAGTCCTTTCCTTCAAGGAGCTTAAATAAGGAAGGGTTATAACATTTAAACAACTATAATCACAAAATATAATTTGAGGAGGGAGAGATCATTGGGGAGGGTAGGGGCACATAGGAGGCATGGAAAAAGTCTCCAATAAGGGAAGATATTTTAGTTAAGCCTTAAAGGAAGCCTAGGATTTTTAGAGGCAAAAATACAATGGAAGTGTATTCCTGGGCTTCAGAACAACCTGTTAAAGATTCAGGGTTAGCATTTGGTACTGGCTAAGAAATAGAGTAGTCGATCAGTGGAATAGGATAGAATCACAAGACAAACTAGGCAATAACTATAGCAATTTAGTCTTTGATAAACCCAAAGACCCCAGCTTTTGGGATAAGTACTCACTATTTGACAAAAACTGCTGGGAAAACTGGAAACTAGTGTGGAAGAAATTAGGGCTTGACCCACATCTAATACCACATACCAAGATAAGATCTAAATGGGTTCATGATCTGGATATAAAGAGTGATACTATAAGTAAATTAGAGGAACGTAATATAGAGGAACCTCTCAGACCTATGGAGATGGAATAAATTTATGTCCAAAGAAGAACTGGAACTCTTAACTGAAAACCAGATAGATAACTTTGACTATATTAAGTTAAAAAGTTTTTGTACAAACAAAACCAATGCAGACAAGATTAGGAGAGAAGCAATAAATTGGGAAATCATCTTTACATTTAAGGGTTCTGATAAAGGTCTCATCTCTAAAATATATAGAGAATTGTCTCATATTTATAAAAATTCAAGCCATTCTCCAATCAATAAATGGTCAAAGGATATGAACAGACAATTTTCAGAGGATGAAATTAAAACTATTTGTAGTCATATGAAAAGGTGCTCCAAATCACTATTGATCAGAGAAATGCAAATCAAGACAACCCTGAGGTACTACTTCACACCTGTCAGATTGGCTAAAATGACAGGAAAAGTTAATGATGAATGTTGGAGGGGATGTGGGAGAGCTGGGACACTAATACATTGTTGGTGGAGCTGTGAAGGGATCCAGCCATTCTGGAAAGCAATTTGGAACTATGCTCAAAAAGTTATCAAACTGTGCATACCCTTTGACCCAGCAGCATTTCTATTGGGCTTATATCCCAAAGACATCTTAGAGGAGGGAAAGGGACCCACACGTGCAAGAATGTTTGTGGCAGCCCTTTTTGTAGTGGCAAGAAACTGGAAATTGAATAGATGCCCTTCAATTGGAGAATGGCTGAATAAATTATGGTATATGAATATTATGGAATATTATTGTTCTGTAAGAAATGACCAGCAAGACGATTTCAGAGAGGCCTGGAGAGACTTACATGAACTGATGCTGAGTGAAAGGAGCAGAACCAGGAGAACATTATACACAGCAACAACATGATGATCAACTCTGATGGACATGGCTCTCTTCAACAATGAAATGTTTCAAACCACTTCCAATTGTTCACTGAAGAAAGCCATATACACCCAGAGAGAGGGATGCGAAATGTGGACCACAACATAACATTCTCATACTCCTTGATTGATGTTTGCTTACATTGTATTTCCTTTATCTGATATGTCTTTCGTGTAGACACAATTTTTCTTGCACAGCAATGATAAGTTTGGAAATATGTATACATATATTCGATTTGCCAATATTTTAACATAATTAACACGTAGTGGATATCCTGCCATCTAGGGGAGGGGAGGGGAGTTGGGGGGAAAATTTTGTAACAGAAAGCTATGTAAGGGTTAATGTTGAAGAATTACCCACACATATGTTATGCAAATAAAATAAAAAAATTTTAAAAGTTTAAAAAATTAAAAAAAAAAGATTCAGGGTTAGGAGGTGAAATGCCAAGGTAGGAAATATCAAATAGCTCATCTTGTTCTAAATCTAAGGCTCTACCAGGACACCTCTCAATCCAGCCAGGAGGACAAGCTATACATATGAACCAGTACTATAATCAATGTTTACACATTCAATAAGTAGTCATTATTCTGGGCAAGTACTGGGCACTAAGGGGAATTTCAAGATGCTTAAGATTCAATAGACTACTCTTTTCACTTTGGAGTAGAACAAATGATCTGAAACACACCAGAGTAAGTAGTCAATCACTGAAACTCTTCCATGTTCACCTCAGGACAATCATAAAATAGGCCCCAAGATAGGCATTGGGACAGCAGAACTAGCAGAGTTGGGTGAAACATTAATGTTTACCCAGGAAAGTTGGAAGACCGGCAGGAGGGGTCCCTCTCACTCCAGTAAAGATTGGGGTCATGGTCCAGGACAGGAAGTATCCCATAGAGCCCCACCTCAGCAGATTAGCAGGAGATCCTGATCCCAGTACAGTGAAGACCAGAACACCAACACTAGGACTCCTCACAAGCCTTAGCATGGTCAACAGAGTCTGAGGATTCCAACTACAGGAACCATCACGTGCTTCAGCACAGCCTGGAGCAAACAAGTAGACGCCAACCCTATGGGTGTAAAGAGGCAGCCACCAGAGGCCAGATTTTCTAGTACTTCAGTGTACCCCTGGGAAACTCAGAAACGCCCTACCAGGCCTCATCACAGCCAGACAGCACCCCCTAGAACCCCAGCTTAGTACCTTTGGACCTCTACAGCCTCCAGCAGTACCAGCTACTTTTCACCACACACCCCCCACACACTGTAAGACCAGATACAAGGGATCTCCCATAGGCCTCAAGCCAAAATCAATGCAGGTTTAGGTTTCAGTGGTCAAGTGTCCCTGGGTAGAATGGCACGTATTGCTTTGCCCTTGGACTATGACAATCTAGACCCAGGATCTCTTCACCATCTCTAAGGTTCCTTCTAGCTCTAAGAAAGGTCTGGCACAAGAAACCTGAAACAGTACTTCTTCCACTATGGAAACAGAACTCAAATATAGAAAAGCACGGGGAGGGGAAGGAAAGGATGAGCAAAAAACAACAACAAAATCTGACCATAAAAATCTATTATGGTGATGGGGAAAACCAAGACACAAACTCCGAAGGCAACAACAAAATACCTATGGGCAAAACCCCAAAGAAAAACAGGAAGTGCTCAGAAAGAACTCATGGAACAGCTCAAAAAAGAGCTAAAAGATCAAATAAGAGAAGTAAAAGAAAAAAATGGGTAAAGAAATGAGAGGTATACAAGAGAATTATGAAAAAAAAGTCAACTTAGAAAATTGCTTAAAAAGTAGAATTAGCCAAATGGAAAAGAAAATACAAAAATTCACTGAAGAAAACAACTTCTTAATGAGTACAATTAGTCAAATGGAAAAGAAAGTGCAAAAGCAAATTAAGGAATATTATTTTTACTTTTCTTTGCTTTTGTTTTTTTCATGGTTTTTCCTTTTTTGTTCTGTTACTTCTTTTACAACATGTAATGATAAAATAATAATAGCAATGTAGAAATACGATTGTACACATACCTGTTTGTTTATATCCATATCAGATTGTTTGCCATCATGGGAAGGGAGGAGGGAGAAGGGAAGGGAGGAAGGGAGAAAAATTTGGAACTCAAAATCATTAAAAAAAGAATGCTGAAAACTATCTTTACATGTAATTGGAAAAAAATAAAATACAATTTGCCAAAAAAAAATTTTTAAAAAAGAAATAAAGAACAAAATTCAATATGCTCCTTTGCCTAGAAAGTTCATAATCTATTAAGGAATAGAAGAATTCATGAATTCATTCATCCTTTAATAAGAAATGAATCTTAATATGCACTTTAAAAAGTCTTAGAAGAGAGGGGATCAAATATCTAGAACAAGAGTTCTTGATCATTTTTGTGTCATGATCTCCCCCCCCCCCCTTGGTAGTCTGGTGATATCTTGGGATCCCTTCTTAGAACATAGTCTTTAAATATATGAAATAAAATACACAAATGCATAAAGGACACCAATTCTACTGAAATATGATCATCAAAATATTTTTAAAATAAGTTCAAAGGCTCCAGATTTAGAATCCTTGATCTTGAGTACTATGTTCAGTTCTAATGGCTATATTTTAGGAAGGTCTCTGATAAGACAATGTCCATAGGAGATTTGCCATGATGATGAGAGGACTAAAACCACTAGGATTGGTTGAAGGAACTGAGACACAGCCCAGAAAAGAAGAGTGCAGGAAGGCTATCAAGTATGTGAAGGGCTATCATATGGAAGGGGCACCACCATCCATTCCCCTAGGTTCACAATTTCATAGTCATCCTCACTCAACCTCAGCCCCCTGTATTCAATCAGTTGCCAAGTACCGTTCATTCCTCCTGCATATCTCTCACAAATATTCTCTCTTCTCTCTCCACACTCCACATTCTCTCCACAGTACAAAGCCTGAGACCCTCATTCTTGCCTAAATTACCATAAGGGTCTTCTTACTGGTTTCCCTGCCATCTTCTACATAACTACTAAACTTATATTCTTAAAACAGATCTGACCATGCAACTCTGACAAATCATCAATGCCTTTCTATTGCCTCTAAGATAAAATATAAAATCTTCCCTCTAGCACTGAAATCTCCCTACTATATGGCTCCCATTTATATTTCTTAGGTCTTAGTTCATATTATTTCTTATACTTTTTATTTTAGTCAAACTGGCTTATACATTCTATACATGATACTCCATCTCTTGCCTCACTGCCTTTAAATAACTGGCCCCTAATATCTGAAAGGCACTCCTCCCTGATCTGGATCCAGGTCACATACATCATGCACAATACTACTCCACTACACAAGACCTCTAAATGATCTCTTCCATGCTCATCTACACCCCCCCTTCCCTCTTGAAATTACTTTATATTACATGTTTTATATTTACTTACCTGTGTATGTTTTATCTTCCTAGAAAATTTTAAGTTCTTTGAGGGAAAACTGTTTAATTTTTGTCTCAGTATTTCCAACCTAACCTAGCACAGTACCTTAAACCAAAGCATTTTAAACTGTGGATTGTGACTCCAAGTGGGGTCAAGTAACTGAATGTGAGAATTGCAAAATTATGACTTATTATCAGTAAATGTTTGATTTTTATAAATATTTTACATATCTATGTACCTGGGGTAAAGTATAAATTTCTCTGGCAAAAAGGGGTCCACAGTGGGGAAAGTTTAAGAATCTCTGCCTTAGAAAAAGTAAATACTTAATAATTGTTGGTTGACTTGAATTAAATTGAAATGAAGAGGGATGAGATTAGATTAGCTCGGTTTAGCCCCAGAGGGCATAACTAGGAACAATTGGTACAAACTGCAAAAAGGCATATTTCAATTCCACATAAAGAAAAATTACCTAACAATTTTGGAACTTTCAAAAAGAAGATACCTGAGAATGAAGCTGGTTTCCTCTCACTAGAATAATAATACTAATGATAGATTTCATCTCAATAGCACAAACTATGAGCCAGGCTCTATGTTAAAGCACTAAATCATTGTTATCTCTTTTGAACCTCACAACAACTCATAAAGTAGGTATAATAGTGTCTTGATTCTCATCATTACTTGATCTCAGAAGGAATGATGAGTAGCAAAAACAACCAGTATTGAATGAATTTTTCCCCATTAAGAATAACCTATCCAGTCTGAAGCCTAACCATTCTTCCCAAAGAAGCAAAAGAGGCTTTCTAGCTTCAGAGAAACAAGCCAGCCTAGCCCAGCCCAGTCCAGCCCGGCCCAGTCCAGCCCAGACTGGCCAGGCTCCTCCCTTCTTCACTCCCCTTACTTTCTGAGAAGAATCATGATCTTTACACTCTCCCCCCACCCCAGTCTGTCCAAGCTTCCAGGGAAGGCAGGGAGGGAAGTTGGTACTTGGATGTGGAGGTGACAGCTATGCTCCCTGCACACTCTGGCCTCCAAGGAACTCCCCCAGCCCCACCCCTACCACCACTGCTCCTGCTACTTCTCCTACTGAGCACACCAGCTGCACTGTGTCCCTTCCAATATGACTGTTTGGGGAGCCAGAGACTTATACGCCGCAGCCACACTGTCCTGCAGGACCTGCCGACCTGTACAACTTCATTGTGGGCTCCAATCTGACAGTCCTGCAAATCACTGCCTTCCATGGGGAGCCCAAAAGCAGCTGGGACTGCTGGGCAGTGTGCCTGGCCAACTACTCAACCAAGACAGCAACCAAGTGCAGCAAGTGCTGAGCAAGAGTCAAGGTAAAAGCATTTTTTTCTCCTCAAAGTGTGTCAACTACCAAATTTGAGAGTTTTGAAGCAGGTGAGTGCCAAGGTACCACTGTACTATTATTATCCCCATTTTACAGATGGGGAAACTGAGGCAAAGAAGGATTTTTTTTTTTTTTTTTAATGACCTGCCCTGGGTCACAGAACTAGTTAGAATCTGAGGCCACCAAATTTCAAGTCGGTTTTCCTGAGTCTGGGCACAGAACTCTATTCAAACAACTATCCAGC
>JAJPUD010029898.1:2573-13547 GCA_023553655.1 Myrmecobius fasciatus
TAACAGAAACCTTTGTAAGGGTTAATGTTGAGGAATTACCCATGCATATGTTTTGCAAATAAAAAGTTTTAATAATAATAACAAAAGAATACATAGACAGTAACTGAATCGTGACAAAAGATTTCAACAGTTCTCTCTCAATCTTGCATAAATCTAACAGAAAGATAGATAAAATGAAAATATAGAACTGAACAAATTGCTGAGTCTTGAGAAGACTAAGGCACACACCAGCCTTTTAGCAGTATCAAAAGAGACAACGGGAAACATTCAGAGATATTGTTAAGGTAAGGTTATTGGTAAGAGATATTGACGAGTGAAACATGGCACCTAGGTTAGATGCCTGAGGAAATAAGAAGACAAGAATAGAGAAAAGATAGGAAAAGGAATAGGGAAATCTAGATGGGATAAAGGTTTATAGGGAAAGAAAATGAGATTGGGATTACACATATTTTAAGATGTTTACAAGACACTCATTTTGTAATATCTAAATAAGCAATTGGAGCTGAGAGCCTAAAGTTTAGACAGAGATTATGGATAAATAAACATATCTGATAATCATCGGCAAAGAAATAATAATTGAATCCATTGATGAGATAGCTAAGTGAAGATAATTAAATGTAGAGAGCCAAAAGATCAAGCTGTGGAATCAGGTATTCTTAGAAGGCATGACGTCAATAATGATCCAACAAAGAACACTGGAAGAGTGATGAAATATATATATATATATAATGAGATCTAGGAAAGAGAAATATTTAGAAAACCTTAAAAGAAGTGAATATGATTCAGACCAGAGGCAGAGTGAATGGTTTAGTTCTCATCTTAGAATAGCCCATAAACTCATAGTGGAAAAACCCAAGGAGGAGACCAAGACTAAAGGGGAACCAGCAGTTCAGTTTCTAAAAACTGCAAAATCTCCTACCAGGCTCCTGTAACCATGGGGTAGTTTCTGCAGAAAGTTTCTTTGACAAGGTTCCCATTCCAAGACATACCATAAAGATTCCAATATATAAGAATAAAAATCATTCCCAATCAGTAAATTATCAAGGAATATAAATTATCTTTTTTTTTCCTTAGGGAAATAATATATGCTATAACCATGTATATGAAAAAATCTTAAATCACTAATAAACTGTAATTTAAAGCAACTCTGGGATGCTGCTTCACTTAATAAATTGGCAAATTGCAGAGGGAAGGGAAATGACAAATGCTGAAAAAACTGCAAGAAAACAGGCATATTAATATACTGTTGTTAAAGTTATAAATTAATCCAGCCCTCCAAGTTACTAAATTGTGCATAATCTTTAAACCAGCAATACTGCTATTTGGTCTATATAACAAATGAATCAAAGGAAAAGGAAAAGGTTCCAATGAACAAACATATTTATAGGATTTCTCTTTGTTATTCTTATTCCAAAGAGCTGGAAACAGGAGAATGTGGTTGGCATTAAGGTATATAAATATGATGGACTAATAGTGTATGACAAAAAAATGATGAAGGGGGCAATTTTAGGGAAACTAGAAAAGACTTGAATGAATTGTAGAAGAGAGAATTAATGGGATTAGAAAAGTCATTTATGTAATGACAAATGCATTGTAAAGAGAGGCAGCTTTGAAAAACTTAAGAATTCTGATCAAAGATACCTGAGGACTATGAAAGAAAAGTGATGGTACAGAATGAAGAATACAATTTTTAGACATGATTCAAAAGTTTTGTTGTTTTTTTTCTTCCAATAAAAGGCTTTTTAAGTCAACATCTACATAAATTATTATCTCAGCCTTTTTTTTTCAGACTAAATCCTAAGTTACAAGGAGGTATCCAGAAACTAAAGAAAATGTCTATAAGAAAGGAGTGTGATTAAGGACCAGGTCTTCTAATTAATTATCAACAATCTAGCCCAAGAAACAATTCTGTCTTTTTAAAGGATATAAAGTCAATTCACCTTTATATAAAAGATGTATTATTCATAGAGACCAATAATTTACTCTCTTCTTTGACTTTAAGATAGATCCCAAATTGCCAGTAAGGCTAAGTCAAAAAGAACATGGACACTGAATGGTCAGGAAGAGAACTTTGTCCCCCTATCCATTTCAGGAATTTTCTTAATATCTTCCTCAATAAAAATGCTAAAATATTTCTTTTCATTGTTATTTGATTCTCCAGTAGCAATGATTAATCAATAATTTATCTTGTGCTTCAATATTTCAGTACATACATTATCACATTAATGTGAATATATCTTTCAATGGTACATTAAATTACAACTTCATGCTATTTCATCATGTAAATTGCTGCTGTTATCTTATAAAACTATAAACAATCTACATAACATTCTAAGGGCCCTCTTTTAAGTATTTTAAAACTCTGTAAATATTAGTACAATACTTGGGGTGTCCAGCTGTTATCACTTATTGTTTATATATGAACTCAACTCCCATCCATTTCTGATATTATTAAGCCAAAAGATTTATTTACAAATCATAACCATTGGTCATATGCTACAGTAGCCCACTTAGGATCATGAAATTAAAGATAAGTATATGAAAAGGACCATGCTGATCATCTAAATTGAGCTCTTCCTTTCACAGGTAAGTAGAGCCCCAGAGAAATTAATTGACAACTAAACTCACATATGTAGCAAATGACAGACAAAAGATTCAAGGAAAAGTCTTATGATTATGCCTTCCATGAATCCAATCATTTCCTTTTGAATACCTTTGAAGATTATGATATTCCATGATTAAAATTATATTATAGAATCAGTGGAAGTATGATGTTAAAAATAGGATTTTGAGTCAGTAAGTAGCTTAGGATCACTGAATATGCAATGTGTACATATCAGTCATTAATATTTCCTATGAGGAAAACAAATATGAAAATTTCTTTGGGGAATTTGCCCTCAGTTCTACTATTAGAGCTACTACTTAAATGATAATTATAGTGATGATAAATTTCACAAATTGATTACTTAGTAAATTAATGTATGTTTAAATATTTATAAATATGCTAGAATTTGTTTCAAGGATTACTAACAAGGAACACAAAAATCTCCAAATAGTTAAGAATAAATATCATACAGAGGGCCAATAAACATTTATTAAGCACTTATATTTTTTTACCAGACACTGTACTAAACACTGTAAATATACAGAAAGACATAACATTATCTTCTTTCAAGCACTTCACAATTTAATGAAAAAAATATGAAAAAAAACTGAAATGTGGGGGATGATAAGAAATGAGTCAGCATGGGGACATGATAAGGAACTACAATGAGGGTAGGAAATGATCCAGGAAGTGAGAGTTTCAGAGTTTATTTTATTTTGAAGAATAATGAGTTTCTGGATAGCATGAAGTCCAAGAAAGTAGCTGGGTAGAAAATGATGAAGAAAAGTCTGTGTGTCCAGCTTAAACGCTGAAGAATTTAAAAATATCTTATATTTAACCTCTACCTTCCCCAATCAGAAGCAAGGTTGAGCAAAATAAAAGTAGGCTATATAATATAATCCAAAAGAAATTTCAAAGAACAGAAGTAAAAGATATAATTCAGGGAATTTATAGTAAGAAGAGAAAATGGGCTAATTTAGGGAGAAGGGTAATGGATAACAGCAATAACTCCAGAGCACTCTATTGATGCTAGTATTGGGAGAAACCAAAAAATAACTAATTGTTGAGTAAGATCCATTTTAATAAATTTATGGGAGAACATGGACAATAGTTAATAAGATGAGTTGAATTTCTATCTGAATCTCTGAAAAGAACTTCCAAATTGAAGAGCTTGTAAAACTATTTGAATATTAAACATTTCAAATTTCATGTGTCCTGCAGGAACCCAGACTTAGTCAACATTTTTTAAAATCAAGCCTTGTTTCTTTTTTACATGTGGTGACAACTTTTAGAACAGTGCTTTGAGTACAGGTTTGACTCCTTGATTAGTTATCAGTTAGAAAACTGTTCTTTTCTAAGGAAAGTAAGAGTGATTAGGTTTTCATTCATGATCTTTTATATCTACTCTGATGATAATAATAACTCTATTTAAATAGCAATTTTAGGTTAGCAAAGTAATTTTTATAGTAAATCTGTAGATACCATCATCTACATTTTATAGATATGATTTTTCCAGACTCATTTAGCTAGCAAGCTTTCAAAATAAAACTTGAATTCATTTCTTCTAATTCCAAAATTTCATTTTGCTTTTCCATATGTAAATCTCTGCCATCACTGGCCAACTTCTACCCAACATGAATAGAATGCTTCATATAACAACTGGAAGTCTGTATTTCATTCTGTAGAGTTATGCTCCTAGGATATAAAGTAAGAAGATGGTACAAAAATAAAGGACGCAGCGGAGCTCACCCACCATTCACCACAAAAGAAAAAAAAAAAACTTTGAATAATGTCTCAAATCTAATTTGGAGCTCAGATTCAACAAAAGACCAGGTTGGAAGGAGAGCTTTGTTATGGCAGAGAGCTGGATTGTGCACCAGATCCTACATGGATGCAACATTAAGAGGAGGACTAAATTGTGGCAACAGAAGCATCAACAGCTTTGGAGACTCTCAAGCTATGGACAAGAAGGACAATTCCTGGAAATTAATCAGAAAAAGATTTCAGGGCACTCCTATAGTAGCACTGGATGCAGAATTGAATGTTATTTTACAACAACAGAACCAGTGACTACCATTTAAGGGTAGAGAGAAATAGTATTAGTCAAGAACCCTAAGGACTTAGTCAAGAACTCTAAGAACCCAGTGTAACAGGGGACTGAAGGAACAGTATCACCTCTGGTCCCAAAGGAAAGGTGCTCTGATGAGCAATATTAACTTTAATATCAAGAGGTATGGGAACCTTTTTGGTCAAGAAGCAGAGCACTTGACAGAACAATTACCACAACTCTTGAATCACAGGACTTTGGAAGCACCTAAAACTTGCAAATCCCTAGAACTGACTTTGAAAACAGCAGTACAAAAAAAAAAGCCTCAATCTTAGTACAGCATCTTTCCAATTCAAAGATGGGAACAGTGTCCAATGTTAAAATAACATTCAAAATTAAAAAATAGGGCAGAAAAATGAGCCAACAATAAGAAAAAATAACCTTGTCATAAAAATCCACCATAGTGACAGAAATATCAAGAAACACTCAGAAAAAAGATAATGAAGTCAATAAAAAGAAAAAAAAATTAAAAAATAATGAAGTCAAAACAGCTAAAACCTAAACCTCAAAGGGGAAAAAACTGAATTGGACATAAGCTTACCAAGAATTCCTGGGAAAGCTAGAAATGATTTTGAAAATTAAATAAGAGCAGTAGAGGGAATGTTACATAAAGAAATGAGAGTGAAAATACCTTCACAACTACAGATTGGTTTAAAAAAAAGTTATGAAAATACTGAAGAAATTATCATTTTATAAAATAAATTGCTAAATGGAATAAGAGCTATAAAACTTTACAGATGAAATAGCTCCTTAACTATCAAAATTGGCCAAAAGGAAATGAAAGGTACCAAATTTCACTGAAGAAAATGTCTCTAAAAATAAGAATTGGGCAAGTGAAAGCTAATAACTCTATATGACACCAAGAAACAATAAAAGTCAAAGGAATGGGGGGAATATTTAATCAGAAGACCATCTGGCCTGGAAAATAGGTTCAGGGAAAATAATTTATAAATTATTGAACTACCTAAAAGTCATGATCAAAAAAAGATCCTAGACATCATAGTTCAAAAAATTATTGAGGAAAGCTCATCTCAATTGACTATAAGTAGAGGTAATGGAGACTTTGTAAGAATCTACCATTTCTGAAAGAGATCCCAAAATGAAAAGTGTCAGGAATATTATACTAAATTACATAGCTCCCAGGTCAAAGAGAAAATACTATAAGAAGTCAAAAGGAAACTATTGAAATATCACGAAGTCACAGTCAGGATCATGTAAGATTTAGCAAGCTAACATGTTAAAACATAGAAAAATTAAAATTATATTCTAGAAAGCAAAATAGTGAGAATTATAACCAAGAGTACCTTACAGAACAAAAGGGAATAATTCTTCAAATGCCAAAATGGACATATAATGAAACATTTAACCTTCAAGAATTCCTGATTAAAAGACCACAATTAATTGAAAATATAACTTTGAAATACAAGACTCAAGAAAAGCATAAAAAGATAAATATGAAAAAAGAATCAGAAGGGGCTCAGTAATGGGAAATTATTTTGATTTCTGTATCAGAAGATGATTTATGTAATTTCCAAGAAGTTTATCATTATTAGAGAATTCTTATCTTGATAATAATTATAATAATATCATGATTATAATAATTCTATATAAATCTAAGCTATAGGACTGAGTCTATTATGTTAGGTTTATATAGTGGAAAATGGATAGATAAGAAAGACAGGTGCCCTGGGAGGAAGGAACAGAGAAATAAAGAATAGGGTAATTATCTCACATAAAGGAGGTGTAAAAGCAAAAGTTTTTACAGTGGAAGAGAAAATGGCTATGTGAGGCAAAACTTGAATCACTCTTGAACATAAAAATCTACATTACCCAACAGGAAAATGAGAGAGAAATGGGTATAAGAGAAATGGAAAGATAAAAAGGAGTTAGTGGCAAGAAGCAAAACAGACTTTAGAGGAAGGACAAGATGAAAAGAAAAAGAGATAAATAGATGAAAATAGGATGGGGGGGGGGGAAATACAAAGTGATGATAACTGTGGATTTTAGTGGGATCAACTTACTCATAAAGTGGAAGTAAATAGCAGATTAAAAACCAGAATCCAACAAAATATTGATTAAAAGAATACACTTGAAATAAGAGGATACACAGAGAGTAAAATAAAGGGCTGGAAGAGAATCTAAAATGTTTCAGCCAAAGTAAAAATGGCAAGAATAGTAATCATGATCTCAGACAAAGAAAAAGCAAAAATAGACTTAATTAAAAGAGCTACTCAAGGAAACTACATTATGCTAAAAGGTACCAAAAACAATGAAATATGAAAAAAAATTACAGTAAGTTTCTATGATCTTTGTTTCATTTCTCAAATATATTTGTGAAGAATAGAAGTGAGTCAATAAAAATAAGCATGATTCCTCAATAGATCAATGGCCAACGAGTATATATTAATGAACAGTTTTCTGAAATAGAAATGAACATTATAATCATATGAAAAATGCTCAAAACTACTATATATTACAGAAAGGCAAATTAAAAGAATTCAGAGATACTACACCTATTTAAAATGACAAGTGCTATGAGGATGAGGGAAAAAAAAGATACACTAATGAATCATGTGGTCCAATTATACTGAAGAACAATTTGACACTCTGCCCTAAGGGCTATAAAACTGTGCATACCCTTTGACCCAGTAATACTGTGACAAGATCTGTATTCTCACCCTCCAAAAAAAATTAAAGAAAAAAGAAAATGATACATATACCTAAAATATTTAAAGCAGTTCTTTTTGCAAAGAATTGAAAATCAATGGAATGTTCATGAAATGGCGAAAGGCTGAACAAGTAGTGGCATATGATTTTGTTGAACTGCTATGAACTGTTGAACTGTATTATAATAAATGATAAAGGGTATGATTTTCAGAGGAAAAAATCAGAAGGCCAATAAGAACTGAGGCAAAATGCAGTGAGAAAAATCAGGAGATCATTGTGTACCATAATAGCAATATTGTAATGATAATCAGTTGTAAAAAACTTGATTGCTCAGACCAATACGAAGAATAAAAATAATTTCAAAGAATCATGATGGAAACATGCACTTCACCTCCAGAAAGAGAACTGATAAAATATGAGTATGAATTTAAATACTCACACAATACACACACATATTCTTTTTTTCTGAAATTGGTTTCAAATGGAAATCTAGTATTGAAATTTTAAAAAAGAATGTTTAAAATAAATAGATAAAAATAGAAATGTTAAAAAGAACGTAAATTTTTCCAAACATTATTCCCAATACTATAAAACTGTTCTGAAAAATAAGTAAACAAGAAGTCTCATGAAATATTTTTATGACATGAATATTGTTTGGATACATAAACTAAGGAAGAATAAAAGCAGATAAATAAAACAATACAGCAATTTCTTTAATAAATATTAATGCAAAAGTCCCCACTTGTGCAAGAGCTTTTCTTTATTTATTTTAACTTCTTTTAATTTGAGTTCAGAATTCTTCAGTCTCTTCCCCATCCATATAAAAAGCAAGCAACAGGATATGAATTATGCAAGGGCAAATGATATTTTTATATTGGTCATATTGCAAAAAAAAATGAAAAAGTGAGAAAACTGTACTTCGCTTTGCACTGAGTCCATCTTTCTCTGGAAGCAGATTGTGTTTTTCATCATGAGATCTTTGGAATCATTCTGAATCATTGTATTGATCAGAGTAGTTAAGTCTCTTCCAGTTGATAGTCATCACAATATTGCTGCTATTGTGCACAATAATGTCCTGGTTCTGTCTACTTCATTTTGTTTCAGTTTATATAGATTTTCCCATATTTTCCTAAAACCATCCCCCTTGTCATTTCTTATAGCACAATAGAGGTCAGGTAAATAGTGCAGTAGAGCACCAGACCTAGACTCAGGAAGACCTAAGTTCAAATCCAGTTTTAGACACTTACTGTGTGACCCTGGAAAACTCACTTAATCCTGTTTGTCTTGGTTCTTTATCTGTAAAATAAACTGGGGAAGGAAATGGCAAACCACTCTAACATCTGTGCTAAAATAAAATTACAAATGGGGCTACTGAGAGTCAAATATAACAGAAACGACTCAATAACAATTAAAACTCAAAAAACAATCACATACCACACTTTGCTTTAACTGGGTATACCATTGATTTCCAATTCTTTGGCGCAACAAAAATTTGCTATAAATCTCTTTGCACATATTGGTGCTTTTCCTTTGATCTCTTTCTGGGTATAGATCTAATTGTTGTATCACTTAGTCAAAAGAAGCACAGGATAAATTTCATGGTACTTTGGATACAGTTCCACATTATTCTTCAGAATGATATGACTGGTTGAAAAGTCCACCAATAGTTCATTAGTGTAATTATTTTTCATTATCACCTCAAATCTTTGTTACTTCTGGTATGTATAAAGTGGTAACCCAGTGTTGTGTTAATTTGCAATTCTCCAATAAGTTGGAATTAGAGGACTTTTTAAATATTACTAGATAGCTTTGATTTCTTCTTTTGAAAATTATCTGTTCATATCCCTTGATAATTTATCAATTTGAGAATGGTTCTTATTTACATGATTTTGTAGTTTTTTTATATATTTGAGAAAAGTGGTCTTTATCAGAGAAACTTGCCATAAAATTTTTGATATCACTTAATTGTCTATTATGCTTTTTATAAAAATTTAGATTTCCTGTTTATCTCTTTTAATTAGATCTATTTTTGCTTTTGCTTTGTCTGAAATCATGATTGTTATTCCTTCTTATTTCCTTCACCAGAAACATAATAGATTGTTTCATCTCCTTATTTTAATTCTATGTGTGTTTATTTCAAGTGTATGTCTTGTAAATGACATGTTGTTGAATTCTTGCTTCTAATGCATTTTGCTATCATTTGATAAGTAAATACATATCATTCATGTCATAGTTATGATTACTAACTGAATTTGTTTCTATCTTATTTTTTTCTATTTCTCTTTCTTTTTATTCTGAACTTTCTCAGAAGTCTATTGTGCTTCTGATCTCTATCTACTTTAATCTTCCCTCACTTTTAACATTCTTTCTTCTTTTTTCTTATTCTCTTTCCCTTTTATTTTCCTATTGAGTTAGATTTTTAAACCCAACTGAATGTATAGATGAGTCTGGGTGTATGTGTGTGTGTATATGTATTTCTTTTTTTAAATCAATTTAGATGACAGTAAGGTTCAAGCATTATCTTCTACCTCTCCAATTTCCCTCTCTAAAATAAAAGTTCTTTTTTGTGTGCTTCTTTTTCTTTTCTTTTTTTCCTGAGGCAATTAGGGTTAAGTGACTTGCCCAGGTCAAGTTACTTAACACAGTGTTAAATGTCTGTGGTCAAATTTGAACTCAGGTCCTCCTGAATCCAGGGCTGGTGCTCTGTCCATTGCACCACCTTGCTGCCCCTGTGTGCTTCTTTTTCTATATTTCCTACTTTCTATCATTGCAATGTTCCTTCTCCTGGTGCATTCATCTTTCCCATGTTTTTTTAATTTTTTGAGATCATCCAATATAATTGATTCACTCATACCCTCTTCTAACTGCTTCTGACTTAATAATGATGAATTATTTAGGGATTATAGGAATCATCTTCCCATGTAAGAAAATAAATAATTTGACTTTATTGAGTTCCTTATGATTTCTTCTCCATGTTTACCATTTGTATATTTTCCCTAAGTTATGTATTTGAATATCAAAATTTCTATTTAGCTCTGTTCTTTTTGCTAGGACTGCTTAAAAGAATTATTTTTCATTAAACATTCACATTCCCATAAAGAATTATATTCAGTTTTGATGAGTAATTTATTCTTTGTAGTCATTCTAGTTCCTTTGCCCTCTGGAATATCATATTACATGCTCCCTGCTCCTTTAACATGGAAGCTGCTAAATTGTGCATGATTCTGCCTAGAGCTCCATGATATCTGAATTGTTTCTTTTTGGCTGCTTGAAGTATTTTCTATTTAACCTGGGAGCTCTGGAATTTGGCTATAATATTCCAATGTGTTTTCACTTTGGGATCTCTCTCAGGTGATAACTGGTAGATTAGCTTTTCAATTTATATTTTAATTTCTGGTTTAAGAATATCATTATCTCTCATTTAAATATTTTTCAGGTCAGTTGTTTTTCCAATGAGTTAATTCACATGTTCTATTTCTTTCATTTTTTTTCTCATTCTTTTTTTTTTAATTTTATTTTATTTGCATAACATATGTGTGGGTAATTCTACAACAATAACCCTTACATAGCTTTCCGTTACAAATTTTCCCCCCCA
>JAJPUD010029899.1:0-13547 GCA_023553655.1 Myrmecobius fasciatus
TTTCTAAAGAGACTACTCTATTGCAAGGGATTGTGGTGGATGATCACAAGACTCAAAATTAACTAAAATGGTTTTTTATCTTTATAGAGCCAACAATTCTTCCAATAACCCCCCCCAATCCTCCAGTGTATACCTAAAGCCACTACCCTCTTTTTGCCTTTCACAGTACTAATGTCTACAGTTAGGTGGGATGTTGTATCCATTCTCTCCTCAAGCCCATAAGACTGAAAGTTTCCATAAAGAGGAGATTCCATCTTCTTTCCTCTCTAGATCCATCTCATTTTCCTCTGCATTTTTAAATATCTTTTTCCCAGTGCTGTATGATCCCAGAATTAAGAGATTTTAAGGGATCCTTCCTTCCTTCAATTTCAAATGATGGTTTAGATTACTTGTTTCTTTCTTTCTTTTTTTTTTTTAATTAAAGCTTTTTATCTGCAACATATATGCATGGGTAATTTTTCAACATTGACCCTTGCAAAACTTTCTGTTCCAAATTTTTCTCTCCTTCCCCCACCTCCTCCCCTAGATGGCAGGTAGTCTAATACATGTTAATTATGTTAAAATATGTGACAAATCGACTATATGTATACAGATTTATACAGTTATCTTGCTGTACAAGAAAAATCAGATCTACAAAAAAAAAAACCCTGAGAAGGAAAACAAAATGCAAATAAACATCAACAGAAAGCGTGAAAATGCCACGTTGTGGTCCATAATCAGATCCCACAGGCCTCTCTCTAGGTGTATATGGCTTTCTTCATCACTAAACAATTGGAACTGGTTTGAAACATCTCATTGTTGAAGAGAGCCATGTCCATCAGAATTGATCATCATATAGTCTTTTGTTGCCATGTATAATGATCTCCTGGTTCTGCTAATTTCACGTAGCATCAGTTCATGCAAGTCTCTCCAGACGGTTTAGACTACTCTTATGCACTTGGCAAATTCCACCTTGAATTATGATTCTTTTGGTAATAAATCTTACTCCCATGGTAGATGATAGAAGCTCCTTGAGTGCTGGGTCTGGAAACTATTTCTTTTTAGTGCATCGTCTATAGTGAGAATTTGATAAATGTTGGTTGAATTGAATTATCTTACTTCCATCCCTGCTCTTCTCTTGCTTATCCTAAGCTCCTGTCCCCTCTCCCATGAGAAGTCCTATGACCTAGAGAGCAGAGACAAAAACAGTGTAGACTTTATCATATCACTCTATTGTAGTGATGAATGCTGCAGCTCCTAGCTCTTTCCCTTACTATTTTCTGCAAACCATTGTGGCTCAGTTTCCTTATTTGTAAAATGAGGAAATTGGACTAGATACCTTATACGTTTCTTTGGAGGTCACAGATGGCAGTTACCTACTTTACTCTGGAAAGCCAGGAGACCCAAGACAACCAATTCTACACCTCAGACATGGTTTGTACTTGGGAAATAGGAGATAGTGTTGGTAACAACAACAGTAAGTATTAATGACAACAGTGAGGCCAGCAAAAGGGCGTCAGGTAGACTCTAATGATCCCTTTCCTTTATAGATTCCCTTGTGTCTCTAGATACTTCAGAAGCATTACCCAATTAGCCCTAATCTCCCTGAAGGAAATAATTAAGCCCATTTTACAAGATGGGGAAACTGAGGCTCAGATTAGGTGAAAAAGCTGGAGCCAAGATTTGAATTAATATCTCCTAAAGCACTTTTTCTCTTCTATTCCCCTCACACACAAACTATATACATACACACACACACACCCCTCTGAAACCTGGAGTGCGATGGACTTTAATATCTAGGAGAAATTCCCGTTCTCTCACAGGATAACTTATTGAACATCTAGCATGGTCTCATAAATAGGGTACATAATGATCACTAGTGAATGTGTTGTCTTACAATATGGCACAGGACCAATTGCGAATGTATTCAGTTTTGGCTCTTATTTTATCAGAAGCACCCAGGCCTGAGAATGTAAGTCTAATAATATAAGACTATTGCCATAAATTCTTAATTGGTCTCCTTGTCTCTACGTCCTCCACATACCTACCAGAGTGATTTTCCCAAAGCATAAACCTGACCACATCACTCCCCTCTTCAATAAGTAACTCCCTTTTACCTCTAGAATAAAATACCAGATTTTTTGGCTTTTAAAGCCCTTCATAGCCCAGCTCCCATCTAGTTTTCCCTTCATGAACTCTTCAGTCCAGCCAGACCAGTCTATGTGACATTTCTTGTTCAGGATACAACTTTTTCCATTTCTGTGCCTGTATCTGCAATGCATTCCCCTCTTACATGGAATCCTTAGTTTCTTTTAAAGTTATTCTCAAGTTTTACCTTCTAAATGAAGCCATTCTGGACTCTCTTCCAAATGGTGGTACCTTGTTTGCCACCCTCCCAAACTGCCTTAATTGATTTTGTATGGTGTTTATAGAGATTGTGCCTCAGATCGAGGAACTCCTAGATTCTAGGTCTGCCTCTTACACAAATTGGCCGTGTAACCCTGGACTTCTCAATGCTCTAGGCAACTCTACTATGACAGAAGAGACACCCATCTACATTGGGAAAGGGAATTTCTTCATTAAGGAAATCTCTGCATTGAAACTCTAAGTCATGTCATTGCTTTCTGTTCCTAAAATTATAGCTCCAGTCCCTATCCTCTTGTACCTATTGTGACCCTCAGTAGGATATAAATTCTTTTAAAACACTGTAAAAGACTGTTTAATTTTGCCTTTGCATTGCCTTCCATATTCTCTGGAACATAAGAAGTAGTGATTGATTGATAAAAAAAATCTTAGGGACAAGGGATTTTGCTGTGTCATCACAATGACCTCCCCATTTGAAACTGAGGACTCCCTTAAAGTGACAGGCACAAATCTTTTTCCCATTAATAAAATGCAGAGATAGAATCAATAATGGATAGAAATGGACAAAAAAGAAGATGAGCTCCCTATTAATCCCTTCCATGCCACACCTTAACTAAAGAAGCATTTTAAAGCATCTGCTATGGGTAAGACCCTGTGGAGGCATTGGAAATGCAGAGACAAAACCAAAACAGATCTTGTCTTCAGGGAATGTACTGCCTGCTGAGAAATATAACCTGTAGCCACATAAATAAATACAAGATCCTTTGAGGAAAGAGAGATCTGCAGGGGGTAAGGAGCAGTGGGGTTAGAAAGAGCTTCCAGGTGGAAATGATATCCAACCTGTGCTTTAAATGAAGCTAAAGATTCTAAGGGACAAAATGAAAAGAGAGCTCCAAAAATAAAGACATCAGTATGGGAAAAAGAACATTGAGTTCAAGAAACAACAAATCATCCATTTTGGCCTGACCATAGAATGTGAAGAGAATTTATATGAAATAAGTCTAGAAAGTCAGTTTGTGGCCAGATTGTAGGAGGCTTTAAAATGCCAGACTAACATATTTTCTCATAAAAGCTGCAGGGAACCATATTTGGGAACAGGAGACTGACATAGTCATATCTGTGTCTTAAGAAGATTATTTCGACAACTCTGTGAAGGGTTTTAATATATATTATATATACATACATACATGTCTTTATATATATATTATCATTTTCCCCAATTACCATAATAACTGTTTTTTAACATTTAAAAAAATTTTAAGTTCAGGGAAGGGGTTCTTAACTTTTGTGTCATGGACTCCTTTGACATTCTGGAAATCCATCAACAAATATTTGTTAAGCATTTATTGTATCCCATATATTATGCTAAACATTAGGGATACAATGAAAGGTTAAAACATAGTCTCTACTTTTAAAGAGCTCACATCCTAATGGAGAAGTCAGCATATAAGCAACTTTGTATAAGTAAGATATAGACATTGTAAATAGTAGGTAATCCTAGGGTTGGGGAAGAGAAACAAGGAGAGGGGAGACACATCAAAAGAAACCTCCTGCAGATAGTAAGATTCGATCTGAATCTTGAAGGAAGCCAGAGAAACTTAGGGAAAGAAGTGAAGAGGCATATTATTGCACATCCCCTTCCTACCAGGTTGTGAATGGCTTCAAAAAACTAACAGAAGATTTTGTATTTGATCTGGAGTTAATTGAAAACCACTGGAATTTATTGAGTAAAAGAGATGCCCCTTTGGTGACTGGAGTAGGGAAAACTTTGAGGTGAGGAGACTAACCAAAAGGCTTTCACAAAGTCCAGGTGACAGGTGATGAGGGCCTGATTGGAAAGAAGGGATCATATATATATGATCCCTTCTTTCCAATCAGGATATTGTTGCCTTCAACCACAATATGGAAGTTGAAAAGCGATGGTTTTGACATATCTGTGAAAGAAGAGAATGGATAGTTTTGTAAAAAGGAGGAAAGGTAATGAATTTCATTTTGAGTATGATGAGGTTGAGATGCCTTTGGTACATCCAGTACAAGATGTCCAAGAGGTGAAATACTGTTTTCAAGTACTTGAAATAAAATATATAGGGTTACAAATGAAACTAAATATATTGAAATAAAAATATCATTTCCCCTATCATGTTGGCAATTTTATTGAAATAAAAATTTAACCTTCTCCCAATCCAGGTACATGGATCCACATAGAGCAAGAACTGCTCTAGGAGGAAGAGAGCTGATAGGCTTGGAAAAGAAAGGAGCAGTCGAATAAAGAGGTGGATTTTTGTCTCTGGCTCTGTTCCTTTCCTAGGAGATGTCCAAAACCAGGAGAAATGTTTCCCTGGAAAAGCAACAGTAATTATTTAGTCTGAACAAGACAGGGGTTAGGGGAGGGGGAAGGGATGGGCTAGGAAAAGAAAACAGGTAGAAGGACTGGTAGCATTGTTCATGCTAGGCAGGGAGCATGACTAAATTCTGTTTTTAAGTCTCTACAGGGAAACTATTTTTAAAAATAAACAAACAGAACCAGGCAGAGGACAGTTTTTCTCATATCTCCCCTGAGGCCAGGGGCAAAGGGGGAATGGGCTTCCCTGAAGAAGAAGCAGCCAAATTTGACAACCTAAGAACACTTTGATGGTACTCAGTCAGCCCATACATGATAACTGGTGGCCACGAAGAGCTGTGGGGAGCCTCTTTAAGATAGGTTAAGAAAAAGGCAAGATGGCTCCCTTCGTTTGATCTCTGGCCTCCTGAAAATGATTTCTCCATTTCCTTCCCAACCTGAGGATTCTGACTTTGGGGAGTTGTATGTAAAAGGAGCGGGGTGGTAAGGGAGGGCCTTGCTACAAGAGGAGAGCTATGGGGGAAACCGAGGTGACACCCAAGCTGGCCCAGATTCCCCACACATTCCCCACTCCCACTCCTGCTCCCCTCCCTCTTCCCCAGACAAGGCCTGATACAGCCCCTCCCCAGCTCCAGGTCTTGCCTCCGAAACTTCAGGTCTCTACATTGCTAAGATTTTACTAGGGCTCCCAGCTGGGTCCCACCTTTGATCTGGCTTCAAAAAATAAAAAGCAGTAACAGGCAAGTAATTTTCCCCCAACCTGCTGGGGAAGAGGGCGGGCCAGAGGCAGGTCCAGACAGGCCCAGTCCTACTCTTTCTGGGCCTGCACTCAGGGCTTGGTGGCTGGTGGCTGGTGGCTGGTGGCATGAGAAGGTGGGGAAAGGGGAAGGCTGACCTGAGGGAGCAAAACCACCCATCCACATCAGCCGTGTCCATTTTGTGCCTGTCTCCCCTAGATTCATCCTCCGATCATCTGGACTCAGGATAGAAGGAGCTGGGTGGCACTATGCCAGTTATCCCCTTCTTAACCTCAGGGGGTTTTGTCTTTCTTCTAGCCCCTTGCTCACTGATTTTTGAAATGTGGCTGGTAGTGAACTACTTACCAGAACCTTCCTTCCCTAAACCTATCTTTACCCTACCTACCCAGTCTCTGGCTATGGGGAGCAGCCAAGTAGGGCCTTGGAGATTGAAGACTTGTGCCCCCCTGGCTGGTCACCAAGAGATATCACTGCTCAGCAATGGGAGTGGGAGTGGGGGGGTAGAGAAAAAAAAAACAGGCACAGAGAGAGCTACTCTTCAATGTTTCCCTTGCCTCTCTTCTCTCTCTCGGGGCTAAAAATCCAACCTCAGGATTTCCATCTTCTGGTAACACCCCCGCCTCCTTCCCAGTTCAAAGACTCCAAGTTCCTCATCTGTTTGGGGGATGCTTTACAGGGCCTTTAAAGTGGCTAGAATGGAACCCCTGAACATCCTCACCCCTTCTCTTTGGAACTGGGGCTCCTCCAGGAAGGTGCAGGGGAGGCTGAGACAGAGGGTCCTTCTCAAGATGAGGACTAGGAGGCAAGACTGGAACACCTCCAGTGACATGAAAACATGTATAAATTATCTGAGAACTCAGGCTTTTGCTGTTATCTCTTTCCATAGAAAAGAGCTGGTCGAATTTTTTTGTGGTATATTGATGCCATCAAAAACAAGAACAACAACAAACACACACACACACAAAAAAAAACCAAGAATAACAAAAACCCAACCCTAATAATCAAATTACAAAATTAAACTGGTTCCCAAATTGTGGTATATGGATATAACAAAAACTGGACCAAAAGACAGGACAAATGTAAGAAATTCAGGAAAAAAAATCTGGAATATTTGCAAGGGCAGCTGCAAAGTGAAAGGAGCAATACTAGAGCATAATAGACACAATAGACTATAGTCATGTAAGTGAAAAGAACAGGAAAATGAAGTTTGAATTGAGTAATTGCAATGACCAATCTTGGCTCTGGGAAGATGAAGAAATGTACCTCTCTACTTTTAATAAAGTGATAGAGAACTATAGGTTGGAAGTGTCAGATGCATACACTGTTAGACAAAGTATTAGACACTGTTAGATAATGATTTTCTTGACCTTTTTACTATACTAAAAGGGATGGCAGGTTCACCAGGCAAGTGAGTTGGTGGGTTTATCCCAAAATGACTGCATTGTAAAAACAAAACAAAACAAAAAAAGCATCTATAAAGAAAAGGACTAATAAATTAGGTTCCCAATGTCTCTGAAGAATCACTGTGAATGGAGGTGAAACAGGTGGAAACAGAGCCAATCCAAAGAAAAATTGGCAGTAGTTTTCTACAGTGTCAGAGCCAAAGATGCTTAACCCATAGGAGATCCTTAGCTTCCCTTAGCTATTCTCTGCTGCTCCCATTTCAACTTTTTGGCTCCTTTGTTGGCGACATGATGGAAATAAGGGGGGAAATTTCCACATCTTAATCTTCCTATCTTCCTACTTCAGGATGCTCCCAAGACCCTTCTATCACATATACTCTCTGAGGACATTCTCTGACCCAGGGTTCAGAATGGGATTGCAGGGCACCCCTATTCGCTGATAGCAGGTCAGAGGGCAAAGTGTCTAGGGCCTCAGACTGAGGATGGCCCTTTCCCCACCCACCAATCTTCAAAAGTGAATCCCCCTGTTGACATTGTCACTGGGGTTCCGCTCCCGGTCCTGGGGCAAAAAGGTGAGTTCAAGGAGGGGGAGGAAGTTAGGAGCCGCCTAGTCTCCAGGTCTTCAATGGGGTGGGGTCCTTGCCTTGATAACCATCTTCCTGGCAGCTTCAACCAGTTCTATTGGTGAGTAATTTTTTTTTTTTTTTCCTGGAGGAGAAAGGTAAAAGCCTTGGTGGGGAGTTACTCCAACTCTAGTGTCTCAGCTCCTTCTCCTCTCAACCCCCCAAACATACCTTGTGTAAGAACTATAAATCTCTCATCACCCACAGGCCTAGAGAGGCGGGGAAGGGGGGTAGGGGGTGATGCTGCTGTGACTTTCATGTCAGGTAGTTTAATATGCTTGCACTGTCGGGCTCAGGAGCTCAAGCCCACCTGGGGCTTCTCCCCTGCCTGTGAAAACACAATCCTATAAATCTGCCCTTCCCCCTCACTCCAGGAGCCAGCATTGAGTCTAGGCCATGATAAATAGTGATGTATACTATTGCCTGACTCCTAAAGAGGACAAAGCAGGGGATTGAGGTAGATGGGGGAGGGCAATCCTCCAAGGATAGGAGAATTGATGCTCTGTACCCTGCCTCTCCCTTTCCCTCACCAGATACTCTCATCACCAGCCCAAGCTGGATTTGGATCCAATCTCCCTGTTTAAAGGATGGTTCCAAAGCTGAAAGGGTTTTCCTAATGTCATCTGGTCCAGTCTCCTGCTTTTATGCCAGGATGCACCTAAATCATCTGAGATAACTGGCTGGCTTTCTGCCGAGCCCCTAGGGTGGGGTTGGGAGGGAGGAGGCAGTCTATCTAATATATATGCCACTGTCAATTAAAACGAAGACCCGGAGGGATGGAAAAAGGGCTTGGGGCTTTGAGCATAACCACCTTCAAGTTACCCCATCCTTTCTTGTTTTGATAGATAGATAGACACTGGAGTTTGATCCAGGGAAAGGAGACATGATCCCTAACCTTAGGGAAATTCTCATTCTAATGGGAGAAACACTGGACTTAAAGTCATGGACTCATATAGAAATGTGGATTGTAAGAACGGGGGAAGTCATCTTGTCCAGCTTCCTCATTTGACAGATCAAAGTGGGGACTCTTGTCTGCTCATTAGCTGTGCAATCTGGCATAAACTGTTTAATCAGTCAATCAACAAGTGTTGATCAAATGCCTGGCAGTGATCTAGGGTATCACTTGGGACTGGGAATACTGAGCCTCTAATCCCTTATCTGTAACAGGAACAGTGCCTCTACTACCTCATTTATTCATTCATTTAACAAACATTTTTTACTGAAAAGGTAAGATGGCAGAGGAGAAAGCTTGGTTCAGATTTGGTCTCTGATACTTATGGGCTATGTAAGAATGGGTAAGTCACTTCACTTTCCTCAGTTAACTATGTCTTCACCTGTAAAGTGGGGTTGATAATATTCCCTATTTCAGAGGTTTGCTATGAGACTCAAATGAAATAAAGGAAATAAATGCCTTCTGTCAACTTTCTTGCTTTAGAAATGTTAGTTATCTTACTCTAGGCTGTTGCTAGGAGAAGAGTGTTTTATAAATATGTGCTATAGACATGGAAGTCATCCTTATTGTTCTTTACTGGCCATTGAAACAAATTGTAGTTGATCCTTCATTATCGAAGAGGACCAATGACATCAAAAGGGAATAATGTGTCAGTCATACACAGACTTTACTGAGCTGGGCCAGACTGTCCCATCTTTATCTGAGGTGGGAAAGGCCTCTAAGATTTAGAAAGGTCATCATGAAGCTCATCTCCTTTACTTTCTAGAAGGGAAAATTGAGGTCCAGGTGGATGATTGCAGGGGAGGCCAAACAATCTAGTAGAAAGGAAAGAAATCCCATAGATGCAGGAAGGGCTAAGGAATAAGGAGGATAGAAATAACATAGTATTATGGATAGAGTGCTGGACTTAAACAGAGAAAACCTGGAAGCTCTAGTAGTATGAATCAAGTCTTTGACCATGAAGAGTTTCCAATATGAACTGGAAGATGGGTGAGATATTGTTCCCCCTTTTAGGGCACTTCTATTATTTTGGGCAGAGACAAGGCATAGCAACAAAATAGAAAGAGACTATGACTGAATGTAGATCACAACATAGTATTTTCACCTTTTTTGTTGTTGCTTGATTTTCTTCTTATTTTTTTCTTTTTTGATTTGATTTTTCTTGTGCAGCATGTTGATTGTGGAAATATGTATAGAAAAATTGCACATCTTTAATACATCTTAGATTACTTGCTGTCTAGGGGAGGGGATAGAGGGAAAGAAGGGAGAAAAAAATTGGAACATAAGGTTTTGCAAAGGTGAATGTTGAAAACCATCTTTGCATATATTTCGAAAATAAAAAGCTATTAGATATAAAAAAGAGAGAGGCTGTGAAGGTGGGTGGGGGATAAGCATATTGTAAGTTGTTACCTCTAGCATCAGGGTTATAGAAAATGCCAAGCCAAGGTAGAGAGTCCAGAGCTTCAGGTCACTGGTACCATCTGTCCTTCTTACCCTACAAGTCAAAAGATTCATAAAATGATGACAGCTTACATCTATATATTGAATTACAGTTTATGAAGCACTTTCTTCAAACTAGTGCTGAGAGGTAGGTGGCACAAGTATTTATTATCTCCTTTTTACAAATAAAGAAATTTAGGTTTAAACAGGTGAAGGAGTTTGCCCATAAAGAACTATAGAGACTGAATGCAGATCAAAGGATACTATTTTCACCTTTTTAAAAAAATTTTTTTCTTTCTCATGTTTTTTCCTCTTTTGTTCTGATTCTTCTTGTACAACATGACTAATAGGGAAATATATTTAAAGTGATTATACATTTATAACATATAGATTGCTTGCTGTCTTGGGAAGGAGGGAGAAAAGGGAGGGAAGGAGGAACAATTTGGGATTCAAAATCTTACAAAAATGAATGTTGAAAACAATCTTTATATGCAATTGGAAAAATAAAACACTATTGAGGAAAAAAAATCTACCCATAATACAGAGGTAATAAGTAAAGAAAATGGAATTGAAACTCAAGATACTTCTCCCAGGCCAAACTCTTCCTATTATACCACTGAAGAACCAAAGGGCCCAGAGTAGAAATAACAGCAAGAAGGATGCAGGGCTTATGCCCAGTTCTTCAAACATCAAGTAAAGTTCTCTTTCCACTATAAGCATGGCCCACTGCCCTCTGGAGGACCTTATTGTGGCTAGAAGAAGGCCCCAGAGAGGTTGAGTTAAAGCAGGTTGTCAGTGATTAGAGAGATCAGAAGAGACAATGGGGTAGGGAGGAGGGCTTGGAAACCTGCCCCAATTTTGCCACCTTGGCACCAGGGTGAAGTTGGCAAAGGTTTCTGGTTTTCATGTTTGACAGCCTGTCAGGCAGGGATCAGGAGGTTGGGAGCATGCCATAGGTCTTCTGGCTCTCCATTCTAAGATCTTACCGGATCTCACTGAGCCCTTGGGGATCCCCTCTTCCAAGGAAAAGGAAACAAGATAGATTCCAGGTCCTTTAAGCTGAAACTCCTCTTATCCATCCCTTCAAGCAACATTGTCTCTCTCTCTCTTTCTCTCTCTCTCTTTCTTCCTCCCTCCCTCTCTCTCTCTTTTGTTTCTTTCTTTTCCTCTTTTCTTTCTTTGTCTTTCCTTCCTTCCTTCCTTTTCTTTCTCCCTCCCTCTTCCCCACTTTCCTTTCTTCCCCCCTCTTTCCTTCCCTTCCTCCCTCCCTTTTTCTCTACTCTCCTCAGATTAAGTTTAAGTCATCATATGTATTGTGGACCAGAAGGATAATTAGTTTTATTTAAGGTTTTCCCCAAATCTAAGGCTTTATTTGAGTGGGAAGCAGGGAGAGGGAGCTATCTTGGGCATATATTCCAGTCATCCTTGCACAAGATTGGACTCCTGCTGGTGATGTGACATTGGAAAGTTGTAGCTTGTTGACTTTGGGGGAGGATGACCTGCTCAGGCGCTTCCACCACATGATCATTAGGTGGCAAGGTTTAGATGCTTTGATGGTTTCCATTCCTCCACTGGGCACCAAGCTTCTGCTAAATCCCAGCAACCATCCCGGGAAACTGAGTAATAGCAAAAGTGAAACTGACTTGGCCGGTTTCACCAGCCCCTGAAGGAGGGAAACAGGGAGAAGCAACAGCTGGACAACAACCAATTAGGCACTTTTTATTGCTCACGCTATCATAATTTGCAGAGCTCGGCTGGGACAAGGAAGAGGAAATGGGATGGGATGCCAACCTTATTGGGCTGAGAAGAACCTGTAGACTGGCTCAGCCATTCTCAGCTTCTGGGAAGGACAGTCTAACTCTCATATCCCAACCAGCTTCTAGAAAAGAACCCACCCCAATGGCCATTAAATCCTTATATTGTCATAATCAACAAATATTTATTAAGGTACATATGTGTACATATTTATTAAGGTACATTAAGGTACATAAGGTCTTGTACCTTAATAAATATTTGTTGATGTTGTGCTAAGTGCTGGAAATATAAGTGCAAACAAAAAGACAGTCCCTATCCTTGAGGAGCTCACATTTTAATGTGGAAAAAATACCACATAAAAAGGAATTGAAATGGGAGGAGAGTAAAAGATGTCTGAGTAGGGATAGAAAGCCAGTCAGGAGAAGTGAAGGAATGAACCTGTCTTGCTTGAGCACTTCTTTAATATGAAGGAATCAGAAAGTTTAAAAATGATTTAGTCCAACTTATTGGGTTTCCTTTATGCCATTTTATTTTTTTAACACTCATAAACAGAGATTTACTTCAAAGATGGAGCAAGAACAAAAAGTCCAAACATCACTTTCCCTCATCCTAGGAAGCTCACTTTCCCTTATACTGTTTCAGCCTTTTGGGAGAGACAAAACAATTTCTGTAGAGCATTGGCCCTACCAAGTTCATGTCTAAATTTGGCTTTCCTGATTTTACAAAGGAGGAAAATAAGCCTAGCAAGGAGAAAAACTTACTCCATGTTACACAGATCATAAACAAGAGAATTAGGATCTTCCAGAGCCAGTATTCTTTCCATTATATTTCATGGCTCTTCTAACCTAAATTATTCTCCCTGCAATTTAGAATCCATCCTCTCTTGCCTATTTCTCCAGGATCATAGTAAATAGCATCGTGGTGTATTAAAAAGCATATTGGATTAAAGTTGGGAATTAATTTCAAATCCCACTTCTGACACTAGCTGTGGGATCAAGAGGAAGACACTGATTCCTTCATAAATGAGTACAATTTCTGTAATTCCTCCCTTTCAAAGTCCCATACCTACTCAAACTATGACCTCATCAATGTAGGTATTCCTTCAGTGATATAGATAGCAATTCATCTGTGCCTACCCATCCTATGAGATTCTTGCCCATGTCCTTCCCAAAGTCTTATCACATGGAATTGCAGGAATGATCGGAGGTCCTTAATATTCTAGGCATCTTCCCAAATTTCCCTTGACATCAATAGCATACCAGTGGAACTCTCAGACACAGGGCTTGTGAAACTCCAATAAGATAGTGTCTGTAAAGTACTTTCCAGTCTTTAAAGTACTCTTTGCCAATTATCATTATTATTATGGTCAATGTTGGCATGTGAGAGAATAGGGAGTGAGAAGTGGGATATATATTTAGAAAATAGACACACCCAGAATGGCTCCTCATTACCTCTAGCTTCCTACCCAGTGGCATCCTATTACCTCTAGGATCAAATATAGACTGCTCTTTTAGAAATTTAAAACCTTTCATAGTCTGGCTCCAATCTTTGTTGCCAGTCTTATCATAATTACTTCTCTTCATACACTCTCTTATCCAGGCCTGATCTAGTTTGGGCAAGCCACTTCACCTGTCTGAGCCTCAGTTTCTACACCTGTAAATTGTAAATGATAATGGCTTTGCTGTTCCTCCTATAAGGCATTCAGTGTCCCAACTCTGCCTATGTCTCCAATGAACTTCTTCCTCCCCTTTACCTCTTTGGATGTCTCCTTTCTGTAAAAATTTAGCTCAGATAGCATCAAGCAAGCAAGCAAGCATTTTAGTTTTTATCAAGACACTAACATGTGCCATGTACAGAAGTAGGAGATAGGAATACAAAAGCAAAAAAAGAAAGAAAGAAAGAAAGAAAGAAAGAAAGAAAGAAAGAAAGAAA
>JAJPUD010029900.1:0-13547 GCA_023553655.1 Myrmecobius fasciatus
TTAGATTCTTTGCTTTTCAATATACACTGTTCTAAGCCCCGTGGTCTTTTAATGCAGATACTGCTAGATCTTGTGTTATCTATAGTGCCACAGTATTTAAAATTATTTCTTATTGCTTGTAGTATTTTCCCCTTAACCTGGGAACTTTAAAACTTGACTATGATGTTTCTATGAATTTTCACTTTGAGATCTCTTTAAGGTGATGAACGATGGATTTTTCTTTTCTATTTCTCTTTTACCCTCTCATTCTGGAATTTCAGAGTAATTTTCCTTAATAAAGTCTTGTAATATCATATCTAGACTCATTTATAAAAATCATAACTTTCAGTTAGTCCAACAATTCTTGTATTGTCTCTTTTTTTACCTGGTCTCTAGAGCATTTGTTTTTCTTTTCTTTTTTAAAGCTTTTTATTTGCATAATATATGTATGGGTAGTTCTTCAACATTGACCATTACAAAGCTTTCCATTACAAATTTCCCCGCCTCGTTCCCTCCCCTTCCCTAGATGGCAGGATATCCACTACATGTTAATTATATTAAAACACTTCACAAGTCGAATAGATGTATACATATTTCCATACTTATCTTGCTTTGCAAGAACAATCGTATTTACAAGAAAAAAAAATCTGAGAAAGGAAACCCAATGCAAGCAAACATCTATAGAAAGCATGAAAATATTATGTTGTGGTCCACATTTCATATCCCTCTCTCTGGGTGTATATGGCTTTCTTCACCGAACAATTGGAACTGAATTGAAACATTTCATTGTTGAAGAGAGCCATGTCCATCAGAATTGATCATATAATCTTGTTGTTGCCATGTATAATGATCTCCTGGTTCTGCTCGTTTCACTCAGCATCAGTTCATGCAAGTCTCTCCAGGCCTCTCTGAAATCGTCCTGCTGGTCGTTTCTCACAGAACAATAATATTCCATAACATTCATATACCATAATTTATTCAGCCATTCTCCAATGATGAGCATCCATTCAGTTTCCAGTTTCTAGCCACTACAAAAAGGGCTGCCACAAACATTCTTGCACATGTGGGATCCTTTCCCTCCTCTAAGATCTCTTTGGGATATAAGCCCAATAGAAACACTGCTGGGTCAAAGGGTATTCATAGTTTGATAACTATTTGAGCACATCTCCAAATGAGCAAACAATTCTTTTTTTTTTAATTAATTAATTTTTTATTTTATTTTATTTTATTTGCAAAACATATGTATGGGTAACTCTTCAACATTAACCCTTACAAAGCTTTCTATTACAAGTTTTTCCTTCCTACTCCCCACCCCTCCCTTAGATGGCAGGATATCCACTACATAAATGTTAATTATGTTAAAATACTTGACAAATTGAATATATGTATACATATTTCCACACTTATCATTGTTGTGCAAGAAAAATCGTATCTACAAGAAAGACATATCAGATAAAGAAAACACAATGTAAGCAAACATCAATCGAGAGCATGAAAATGTTATGTTTTGGTCCACATTTCACATCCCTCTCTCTGGGTGTACATGGCTTTCTTCACTGAACAATTGGAAGTGGTTTGAAACATTTCATTGTTGAAGAGAGCCATGTCCATCAGAACTGATCATCATTTAGTATTGTTGTTGCTGTGTATAATGATCTCCTGGTTCTGCTCATTTCACTCAGCATCAGTTCATTCATGTAAGTCTCTCCAGGCCTCTCTGACATCGTCCTCCTGGTCGTTTCTTGCAGAACAATAATATTCCATAATATTCATATACCATAATTTATTCAGCCATTCGCCAATTGATGGGCATCTATTCAGTTTCCAGTTTCTATGAGCAAACAATTCTTAAAGAGAAAAGTTGCAAGCTTTTAACAGCCATTTGAAAGATTGTTTCCTGTCACTAATTCACAGTTTTAAAGCCCTTTGGGCATAGTTAGAAATTGCTCTCCAAAATGGGTAGGTCAGTTCACAACTCCACCATTAGTGTCCCAGTTTTCCCACATCTCTTCCAGTCATTATATTTTCCTGTCATCTTTGCCAGACTAATAGGTATGAAATGGTATCTCAGAGTTGTTTTAATTTGTATTTTTCTACTCAGTAGTGATTTAGCAGCTTATCATTTCTTATAACACAATAGTATTCCATCACAATCATATACCACAACTTGTTCAGCCATTCCCCAATTAATGGATCCAGTTCTTTTTCCCCACAAGAGTTGCTATTACTTCTTTGGTTTTCAGTGATTTTTCAAATGTAATTGACAGAGTGCCTCAGCAATCATATGCCAATTCTTTCAATACTAAAAGATGAGACCACGAACTATTCTGCAGCTAATAAAAGGTTAAAAGATATGAGCAAACAATTCTTTTTTTTTCTTTATTAAAGCTTTTATTTGCAAAACAGGTATGGGTAATTCTTCAACTTTGACCTTTCCGTTATACATATTTTTCCCCTAGTCCCCACTCCTCCCCTAGATGGCAGGAAATCCACTACATGTTAATTATGTTAAAATACTTGACAAATCCAACATGTATTTTAACATAATTAACATGTAGTGGATATCCTGTCATCTAGGGGAGAGGTGGGGAGTAGGGGGGAAAAATTTTGTAACCGAAAGTTTTGTAAGGGTTAATGTTGTAGAATTACCCATACATATGTTTTGCAAATAAAAAGTTTTAATAAAAAAAATACTTGACAAATCGAATATATGTATACATATTTCCACACTTATCTTGTTGTATAAGAAAAATCATATCTACAAGAAAAAAAAAATCAGAGAAAGGAAACACAATGCAAGCAAACATCAATCAAGAGCATGAAAATGTTATGTTGTGGTCCACATTTCATATCCCTCTCTCTGGGTGTATATGGCTTTCTTCACTGAACAACTGGAGCTGGTTTGAAACATCTCATTGTTGAAGAGAACCATGTCCATCAGAATTGATCATCATATAGTCTTGTTGCCAGGTATAATGATCTCCTGGTTCTGCTCATTTCACTTAGTATCAGTTCATGCAAGTCTCTCCAGGCCTCTCTGAAATCGTCCTGCTGGTCGTTTCTTACAGAATAATAATATTCCATAACATTCCTATACCATAATTTATTCAGCCACTCTCCAATTGATGGGCATCCATTCAGTTTCCAGTTTCTAGCCACTACAAAAAGGGCTGCCACCAACATTCTTGCACATGTGGGGCCCTTTCCCTCCTCTAAGACCTCTTTGGTATATAAGCCCAATAGAAACACTGCTGACTCAAAGGGTATACATAGTTTGATAACTTTTTGAGCATAGTTCCAAATGAGCATTTGTTTTTCTAATGAGATGTTTCACATTCTCTTTTATTTTTTCATCTTTTGATTATGTTTTATTATTTGTTAGTGTCTTATATCATTAGTTTCCTCTTTCCCAATTCTAGTTTTTAATGAGTTGTTTTCTTCCTTAAGTTTTTGGATCTTTTTTTTTTAATTGGTTAACTTTCCTTTCACAATTTTCTTGATTTTCTTGGATTACTCCTCTCTCTTCTCCCCTTCCCCCATTTTCCTTCAGTCTTTCTTATTTGATGACCTCTTTGGGGCTTGTGATCATTGAACATTTTTCTCTGAAGTAGTATTGGCTTTTTTTTTTTTTAAACTTCACTATCTTTTTCTGAGTATGAAACCAGTTCTTTTTTAAAATTTAATTTTTTATTAAAGTCTTTATTTTAAAAATATATGCATGGATAATTTTGTTTGTTTGCTGAAGCAATTGGGGTTAAATGACTTGCTCAGGGTCACACAGCTAGGAAGTTTTAAGTGTCTGACTCCAGATTTGAACTCAGGTCCTCCTGACTTCAGGACTGATACTCTAAACATTATGCCACCTAGCTGTCCCATGGATACTTTTTTCAACATTGACCTTGCAAAATCTTGTGTTCCAAATTTTCCCCTCTTCCCTATCCCCTCCCTTAGATAGCAAGTAATCTGATATCTGTTATACATGTTAAAATATATGTTAAATCAAGTATATAAACATATTTATACAATTATCTTGCTGCACAAGAATAATTAGATCAAAAAGGAAAGAAAATGAGTAAGAAAACAAAATGCAAGTGAACAAGAACAAACGTGAAAATGCTATGTGTGATCTATACAATTCCCACAGTCCTCTCTCTGGGTATGAATGCTCCCTTCATCACAATTTTCCCAATAGTTTTTGTCAAATAGTGAGTTCTTAGCCCAAAACCTGGGGTCTTTGGGTTTGTCAAACACTAGATTGCTATAGTTATTGCCTATTTTGTCCTGTGAACCTAACCTATTCCACTGATCCCACTACTCTATTTCTTAACTAGTACCAAATGGAAACAGTGCTTCTCTATCTTCATAGCCACTTTCTATGGTTAATTCTTCCTTTGCTTACTCATTATTACTTTTAGTGGTATATTAGTATAGTCAGGTTCTAGTCTCAAGGTGTATTTATAAGGAGGAGTGGGATAATGCTTTAGGTTTCAAGTTTTTCATACTGTTGTTTTGTAAGCACTGCCTGGGGACCCAACCTCAGTATTCTTCTCTGCTCCTGAGCCATAGCAAGGGCCACACTGTCACCACAATCTTGCTTCCTTCAGTACCTCCTGTGGCTGTAAACTTCAGTTCTCCCGTTCTGCCCTGAAACTGAAACCAGGGACTCCACACTCTTGCAAATGCCCCCAGCCAGTATGGTCCCTGCCTCTCTGCTACAATAATAGCCATGTGCTCACTCTTCCTCACACAAAGTCCAGGACTGCAGCTGGTCAGCACAACTGGGTCTGGCAAGTAGAAGGACCTTCAGTCTTTCCCTACTCAATTGTCTTACCCTGACACTATCTGTGAGGTGAAAGTTTCTGAAGTTGAGGCTGTCATCTGACAACCAGCTGCCAGAGATTGCTGTTTTTTGATTCTGTGGAGTCCCCTAAAGGTGCCAAACTTTGGGCCAAATCTTTTCCCTTGGTAGTCAGGTCTTTTCTAAAGCCCTCTCAAGTTGTCTTAGGAGGACAATTATCTTAGTATGACTTTTAATTATTTCTGCTGCTCAAAGTTCACTTTAAAGTGACATTTTGTTTTGTTTGTGGGAAACATTTGCAGAACCTGTGGTATTTTCCACCTTATTTTGACATCTTCCCATTATCTTCTTCTAGGATAAAGATTCTAATTTTTTGTGTATGTCAGGGAATCTATCTGGCAGTCTCATGAAACATATGGAGTTATTTTTATAATAATTGTTTTAAACATTTAAAATAAAAAAGAAACCAATCATATTGAAAGACATGTAAGGAAGTTCTAATTTGTGCAATCACAGATCACCTAATTTGGAGGCACCCACTTGAGAGATACCAGGGAGTAGCTTCTAAGAGAAGTCAATCATTTTGCATTCCCCTATTAGTACTATGAACAGTTATAACTAGGAATAAATTCTTTCCATTGGCTTCATAGCTAGAATAAGCTTTGTCTATAAAATGACCATTCTGAAACAAACTAGCACTTGCTCTCTCTTTCCTGTGACATCAGGGGGAGAGAGGGAGGGAGAAGGGAGAGGAAAGGGAAATGTCTAGCGCATAGGCATCATGAACTGAGCTGAGTGGTTCAGATAGTCTCTGGCACCAAGAATCAGACTTGGGGGTGTTCTATTTTGGCTATCCTTGTCTGCTCTAAAGTCCCTAAACATGAACTCAAGCCATAACAATCTTGAAAGCAAGATTCCAGGTTGGATGGTGCTACAAGCACAACAAGAAAATCTTGCAAAAACATGGTATCTGGTACTTATGACCAAAGAGGACTTTGGATGTGGAATTTAGTGGGATTATGCTATATAAAAAACTGAGCTAAACTCTGAACCTAATCCTCTTCCTCTTCCTAGAACCTGAAGTGGGACAAATGGGATTTAAGTCTCTTAGGTGTTGGGCATGGGAGAGCAGTGTTTATATGTTTGTTATTGCTATTTCTTTGAAGTAAATATTCCTGTGTATAAGCTAATCCAATTGTTAAGTGATTAAATGGAATTGGTATTCAAAAAACTTCCTAAAACTGAGAGAACCCTATCAGTGGAGATTGAAGTCAATGATCTAGAGATTGGTGTACTCCCTTAAAAGTATTACAAAACCCTTCAGGAGTAAAATGTAACATACTTGATCTTCAGGAAAGGTAGTGAAGGCTAGAGTAATATGTAGCTATCAAAATATTAGAAAATGAAATTCAAATACTCCTTTGAAATCTAGTTAAGGTATGCTCAAAAAATTATCAAAATGTGCACATCCTTTGATTCAGCAGTGTTTTTACTGGGCCTATATCCGAAAGAGATCTTAAAGGAGGGAAAGGGACCCACATGTGCAAGAATGTTTGTGGCAGATCTCTTTGTAGTGGCTAGAAACTGGAAACTGAGTGGACATCCATCAATTGGAGAATGGCTGAATAAATTATGGTATATGAATGCCATGGAATATTATTGTTCTGTAAGAAACGACCAGCAGGGTGATTTCAGAGAGGCCTGGAGAGACTTGCATGAACTGATGCTGAGTGAAATGAGCAGAACCAGGAGATAATTATACACGGCAACAACAATACTATATGATGATCAATTCTGATGGACATGGTTCTCTTCAACAATGAAGTAATTCAAACCAGTTCTTATTGTTCATCCATGAAGACAGTCATATACATCCAGAGAAAGGCCTGTGGGAACTGAGTGTGGACCACAACATAGCATTTTAATGTTTTCTGTGAATGTTTGCTTGCATTTTGTTTTCCTTCTTAGGTTTTGGGGTTTTTTTTGTTGTTGTTTTCTTTCTAGATCCAATTTTTCTTGTGCAGCAAGATAACTGTATAAATATGTATACATATATTGGATTTATCATATATTTTAACATATTTAACATGTATTAGACTTACCTGCCATCTAGGGGAGGGGATGAGGGAAAGGAGGGAAAAAACTTGGAATAAAAATTTTTTTTTTTTTTGCAAAGGTCAATGTAGAAAAATTACTCATATGTTCTGTAAATAAAAAGCTTCAATTAAAAAAAAGAAAGAAAGAAAGAAGTCTAGTTAAGGACTCCTGATGTGGGGAATAAGAGTTCAGGATAAAATCTTTGTCTTTTTTTATTCTCCTTTCTAATAACCTTGGGCTGGCTAAAGTCTACTATATTAAGGAACACTACCAGGTAGAAAGTGGGGCATAGGGAAAAGAGAAGCCATTATTTAGATACTTCTCTGCCCAAAGGCAGCCTTTGTAGCAGGTGCTACATGAGTTTACAGCTTGTCATTCCAGATGACTCTCAACTATATTCCCACTCCTAACCTATACTGCTAATATAACAACACATAAACAAGATTATCTGTCATCATATAGTTATATGTTAATATATAAGGCATATATGTGAGTATTATATAAAATATAAAATTACTGGTTCACATGTGGCATGAGTAGAAAAATGATGTGGAATCTAGTCTATCCCTAGACTGACTTCTGGAGCCATAATAGCCTAGAATCACATCTAGCCACCACACCTCAAGTATCAGTAGCCTAATGGATATAATACTTCAGGGGACCAGGATCAAAATACTTTAAAAAATTAAATCACTACAATCACTATTACTTTAAACTCTTCAAGGATCAGGGTGTAGCAGTGATTTGATTGGGAGGTTCTTATCAAGTAAATCCCTTGGAGAATTTCTTCTTTCTTTTTTTTTTTTTTCTTTTTTTGCTGAGGCAATTGGGGTTAAGTGACTTGCCCAGGGTCACACAGCTAGGAAGTATCTGAGACCAGATTTGAACTCAGGTCCTCCTGACTTCAGGGCTAGTACTCTAACCACTGTGCCACCTAGCTGCCCCGAGAATATCTTCTTTTCAACCCCAGTGATTGATGCTAAAACAGAGGCTGTAATTATTTTCTTGGTGGACTTTTTGCAAATACTTATAGAAATGTGTGAATCATGGTTCATAGTTTGAAAGAATTCAAAGAGATTCTCTTATAGTCACAAAAGAATTTATCAGTACCATAGTTGATGGACTAGTCTCTAAGAGAGTCTATAAATTAGAAAGAATTTGGGAGAATTTTTATGTACTGAAATTTGAGGCTTAGCTAGTAGGCTAACAGCCTACCTGCAGAGAGCAAGTATATACCTAAGAGAGGAGCCAGGATGTGTTTTCTTTCAGGTAAGGACACAGGATGTCTTTTAGCCAGGCATCGTCAATCAAAAAGGATGGGGTTTTTGTAGGAGACAAATAAGGAATAACAGATCAGAGGTTATATTGCTCACATTCCTTAGCTAGATATGCAGTTCTGTGTAGACCCTTGGCTCTAACCTAAAACTTATCATTAGTATCACAACATACAACCAAATATACATGAAATAGTTTCTCATTGCCTCCAGACATAAAATAGAATGCCTTCTTTGCTTTTCTAAGATCTATCTGTGAGTGATCTTTCCATTTAGTTGCATTTTTATTTTTTGTTCTGGTTTATTTTTTAGGCAGAATGTTAAGATTGAAACCATTCTTTAGCAATACATCTACACTCCTGCCAGTCACCAAGGTCTTCCATAGGTGTTAACTCTAGACTCTTCACTGTCTCACCTCATCTCCCCCTCCTATCAAATCCTTTGCCAAGTCCTATATTTGTAACTACCTTGGAAACATTTTTTATATGTCCCATTTCTCCTCTCATACTGTCACCACTCTTGTACAGGCCCTTATTACCTAACACTTAGATTATTTCAATAGCTCACTATTTGGTCTCCTTGCTTCAAGTGTCACCTTTCTAGTACATCCTCCATTTAACTGTCAAGTTGGGCTTCCTAAAGCACAGATTTGACCATGTCTTCTCCACTCTCTATTCAAAAACTCCAGTGATTTGCCTCCAGGATCAAACAAAAATCCAAAATCCCTCTGGTTTTTAAAGCTTTTTGTAATCTGTTCCCTTCCTACTACTTCAGTTTACTTGTTAGGGTTCAAGGAAGAGCCCCAAAATGTTAGGGTTCCAGACCAATGTTGTGAGGTATCTCAAAAGAATTTGACTCAAAAGACTCAGACTCATCTTTAAGTCAAAGGGCACAGTTTATTATTTGTAACACCAATTGAAGAGGGCTAAGTTTTAAAAGAATTTAGCAAAGAACCAGGAGGAAAATTTATAGGAAAAAGTTAGAGAGCAGGTGCATCATATTACTGATAAGCTAATTTTATAGTACTGGAGAATTTGAGGAATGGTCTGCTATGCAACTCATTATGGTCTCAGAAACATTGTTATCATAGATTGCTATCTGACAGCGCTCCGCCTACCCATGAGCACTTGATATTTTTCCAATTGATTAGGTCTGATTTTATTTGTGTGGAAAGTGTTTTATAGTTTAGTACGTATAGTTTCTGACTTTTCCTTGGCAGATAGATTCCCAAATATTTTATACTATCATCCGTTATTTTGAACGGAATTTCTTTTTGTATCTCTTCCTGCTGAACTTTGTTGGTAATATATAAAAATGCTGATGATTTATGTGGATTTATTTTGAATCCTGCAACTTTGCTAAAGTTGTGAATTGTTTCTAGTAGTTTTTTAGTTGAGTAAATATGATTTTTTAAAGTGGATATGTGAAGAACAAAATTTAGCTGCTCAACTTTTGAAATTCACACTTGAGGGGCAGCTAGGTGGTGCAGTGGCTAGAGCACCAGCCCTGAAATCAGGAGGACCTGAGTTCAAATCTGGTCTCAGACACTTCCTAGCTGTGTGACCCTGGGCAAATCACTTAACCCCAATTGCCTCATCAAAAAAAAAAAAAGCAAAAAAAAAAAGAAATTCACACTTGAGATATATCTTATAGAAAGAATTACTGATCAATCTAACTGCCAAGGTATATTTAAAGGGGCAGAAAGAGGTCCAAAAGTTAATCGACTTGCCCAAGGTTACCAAGAGAACAAGAAGCAAAGCAGAATTTTTTTTTTTTTTGCTAAGGCAATTGGGATTAAGTGACTTGCCCAAGGTCACTTAGCAGAATTTGAACACAGATCCTGATTCCAAACCTAGTACTCTGGCTATTCCCAGCTCCTCTGAGAGGTTAATCTCATTAATATAGATGAATATGCCTGAGGTACTGAAGATTCCATTTTTGTTTCTACCTCTGTTACTATTAGCTATGGTAATTGTATAATCTTGGTGAAAGATGAGAAATAAAACAAAACAAAACAGAATTACCCTTACTCTCAAAGAATAGAAAAAGATAACCTATTAGCAAGATTTGAAATAGAAGTTACTTTCAATATTTGTTCCTTTTCTGCTTTTTCTTTTACTTTTACTACTGTTTTAAAATGTTCTGTATTTAACAATTTTCAAATGTCCTGAGTTTTTATCTGGAGGGAAAGTCTCTGTATAATTTATCTATCTATTTACCATAGTGTTGAACTCCAGTGCCATTTTGTTGTATTCCACTATGCCATGAAAACCAAATCAGGAAGAAGTGCACAGGCTGAAACAGAGGGAAAAAGAAGAGGTGGAGGTCCAAATAGCCTGAACACAAGCAACTATCGAAAACCACACTTCTGGTAACACCTTACTGAACCTCAGAGATCATCATTCAATGCAGGATTACATCAGCTCTCCTTTCTGATATAACTGTTTATCACCACCATCTGATTTAAGACTTTTACTACCATTTTACTTCTCTCAGCCAAAGAATATTCCATATGTTAATATTATTAAGTTAATGAATCATTAAAGTCCATATCAAGCAAAATGCAGTTTGTGGTCTGCTCTACATAGCTTGCTCTACTAATTGCTTCCTTTGTAGTTGTGTTGAGGTTGATAAAGGGTGACCCCAAAGTCCCAGACACACGTTGAGAAGTGTCTCAAGTATTTGCAGGCTTGAACCCATCTCTTAGTCAAGGGGCAGTTTATTAAAAGCAATGTGACGCTATTACACAGCAGACTGAATTCTAAGAGAATCCAATAAAGAGACAAAAGCAAGGAGATATACAGCTTTCAGTCATAGATATGTTAATTCTAGGACCAGAGGGTAAGGCTTCAACGTAATCTCCATATAAATTAAGAGTGGTATGTTCAATTTCCTGAGGCAGATTCCAAAATCAGAAGACCAAGGACTCTTTAGAACAGAAGCCCCAAGGTCAGGGGACCTCAAAATCACATTACAACAGTTCCATGAAAGACTTGTATAATACAAATCATTTCTACTTTTTTTGCTGTTGGGGGTAAAACCCAACATAACGCTAGAGGAAAAAAAATCGGGTTCTTGACCTTTTTGTTTGTCATGGACCCCGTGGGCATAGCAGTTTGGGGAAACTTATGGAATTAAAAAAAATAATAATAATCTTAGGAAATGCTACACTTTATTGAAAGGTCATTGAAAAGAAATAGATAACCCTCCCTTCCCCCATATAAGTTCAGAGACATCTGAAATTTATCCACAACCCCTTTAGATGTCTATGGACCTAGACAGTCTGGTGCACCTTGTGTACACTGACCAATGTGCACTTCTAAGCTGTGTTCTGCTCTCTTTTTCAGAAGTACAAGGTGGTCGTATTAAGGTCAAGTATTATTCAATACAAGCCCAACACTCCCCACCCTCCCAAACTCTTTCTCCCACCTCAACTCTTAGCATCCCTCCTCCTCATTCCTTCCCTTTGCTTTTGCTATGAAAGTTCTTGTCTCCCTTCTGCTCTCAGACCTTGCTTCAGTCTCCATTGTCCTTTCTCAGGGTCACTTATTCACTCTTTCCTACAGTAAGTTCTTTGCTTCTCCCTCTGGCTCTCCTTTATTGCTCTCTCCCAACTCTTCCTCCAGCCCGTCCCTCCCATGTGCCCTCCTACCTCCCCTTCCAGGTTCCCTCCTTGACCCGCCTCCTCGAAGCCCCTCCTCTTCCCCTTTCCAAGCACCCTCTTCAGGCCCTCTCCTCCAGCCACAACCTGGTCTCGCGGTCAGCCTCGCGACAGCCTCCCGGTGGCGCTAGGGGCGGGGGTTCCTAGCGTCCTGGCCCCGCCCCTGGGTCTCCCGGAGCTGAGCCGGCGCCACTCACACATTCAGAGCCGCCATTTTGCTGCTAGAGTCGCCAACTGAGGACCCGTGCTTTCTCGTTTAGGCGGCGGCGGCTCCAGTGGCGACCGGCGGCTGCAGCTGCTGGTAGCGGGGCCGGTTCGGGGCGCGGCCGGAAGCTCGGATCAGCCAAGTCAGTGCGAGGAGGAGCGGCCGGGAGGACAGGTGACTGGCCGGGTTCCGGGACAGGTGCGGGTCCGTGGCACTCCCTCTCCAGCCTTGACTTACTACCTTCCCTCCATCTCCCCGGGCGGGGATGGGGCCGAGGCTGCTCGGGACTCTCCATTCCCTGGAACTGAGAAGAGAAAGGGAATAGGGCGTCCTCGCTGATTAGGAAAGATGGAGAAGATATTTATTGATTTACTAGAAAAGGAGAGGCGGGGGTTCTTCTATTACTAGAGAATGTGGATTGGGGTCCGCAAGGCAGGGGTGCCCCACCCCCTGCATCTAGAATCGAAATGGCTAGTATTTGTATGACTAATTCTGCACTTTCCTTGGGGGCGGGGTGAGTTCCTTGCTCCTGGACACACACCCCCCTTTTTGCTCCTGGGGCTATACACCTTTATCTTTGAATTGGGACTGATTTTCTCCCAAGATAAACTCTTGGGGAGCTGGAGACTTGATTCACTTTTTTATTTTGTGTGCCCTGCTGGCAGGAAGGGAGCTCTTAATAAATACGCGTTGATTGGTGGATTGGAAGGTTCTAGGTCCAGAATTTTTTCCTTTTTAATATCATTTAGCCTTTTGGCAGTTTCGTAAACATCCCCTTCTTCAAACAATGATTTTAAATGAAATTGTATTACAAAGGCCATGGCCAGGTTTAAAAAACATTTAATACAACATCTCATTTGATCTCACAACCACCCTGGGAGGTAGGTACTGTTGTTATCCCTATTTTTACTATGTGAACTCTCATACATACCTAAAGTCACCCAGCTAAAGAAGTGGCTGAGCCCAAATTTGAAGCCAGGTCGTCAGACTTCAAGTCCAGTGCTCTATGGACTGAGCAGCCTACCTGCTTTGAAACTAGTTACATTGAAATAGTTTTAACTATATTTTAAAAAATAATTCACCCAACTCTAGTGCTAGGTAATAACTTAGCAGTGTGAAGTCTTGAGAGATGCTCCCTGAGACCTGAGTTACCATTTCACCCTTGTTGATTCCCTTCATTCTTGTTTTTAGATTTGCATTTGGACTCCAGTAACTTTGTAGATAGATTGTTAAGTGGTGCAGTGTATAGAATGGCAATGGATAGAAGAACCAGACTGGCTTCATTTCCTATTAATGTGTACTGTAAATTTTATTTTTATTTTTTAAGTTTAGCCCTGGCTTCTCTGTTAGCGCTCAGAAGCATTGCTAGTTAGACTGAACAAGAGACTTTTTTTAAATGAGTCAATTAGCTAGGGAAGGCAAGGACTGAAAACAGTTCCACTTTTAATTCTTGGGCCTCACTTGTAGTGGCATTTTATGTTAATTCGAAGAAAGATGTTTTTATTTTCCTCAACACTGTTCTCTTACATCTTT
>JAJPUD010029901.1:0-13547 GCA_023553655.1 Myrmecobius fasciatus
TTAGATTCTTTGCTTTTCAATATACACTGTTCTAAGCCCCGTGGTCTTTTAATGCAGATACTGCTAGATCTTGTGTTATCTATAGTGCCACAGTATTTAAAATTATTTCTTATTGCTTGTAGTATTTTCCCCTTAACCTGGGAACTTTAAAACTTGACTATGATGTTTCTATGAATTTTCACTTTGAGATCTCTTTAAGGTGATGAACGATGGATTTTTCTTTTCTATTTCTCTTTTACCCTCTCATTCTGGAATTTCAGAGTAATTTTCCTTAATAAAGTCTTGTAATATCATATCTAGACTCATTTATAAAAATCATAACTTTCAGTTAGTCCAACAATTCTTGTATTGTCTCTTTTTTTACCTGGTCTCTAGAGCATTTGTTTTTCTTTTCTTTTTTAAAGCTTTTTATTTGCATAATATATGTATGGGTAGTTCTTCAACATTGACCATTACAAAGCTTTCCATTACAAATTTCCCCGCCTCGTTCCCTCCCCTTCCCTAGATGGCAGGATATCCACTACATGTTAATTATATTAAAACACTTCACAAGTCGAATAGATGTATACATATTTCCATACTTATCTTGCTTTGCAAGAACAATCGTATTTACAAGAAAAAAAAATCTGAGAAAGGAAACCCAATGCAAGCAAACATCTATAGAAAGCATGAAAATATTATGTTGTGGTCCACATTTCATATCCCTCTCTCTGGGTGTATATGGCTTTCTTCACCGAACAATTGGAACTGAATTGAAACATTTCATTGTTGAAGAGAGCCATGTCCATCAGAATTGATCATATAATCTTGTTGTTGCCATGTATAATGATCTCCTGGTTCTGCTCGTTTCACTCAGCATCAGTTCATGCAAGTCTCTCCAGGCCTCTCTGAAATCGTCCTGCTGGTCGTTTCTCACAGAACAATAATATTCCATAACATTCATATACCATAATTTATTCAGCCATTCTCCAATGATGAGCATCCATTCAGTTTCCAGTTTCTAGCCACTACAAAAAGGGCTGCCACAAACATTCTTGCACATGTGGGATCCTTTCCCTCCTCTAAGATCTCTTTGGGATATAAGCCCAATAGAAACACTGCTGGGTCAAAGGGTATTCATAGTTTGATAACTATTTGAGCACATCTCCAAATGAGCAAACAATTCTTTTTTTTTTAATTAATTAATTTTTTATTTTATTTTATTTTATTTGCAAAACATATGTATGGGTAACTCTTCAACATTAACCCTTACAAAGCTTTCTATTACAAGTTTTTCCTTCCTACTCCCCACCCCTCCCTTAGATGGCAGGATATCCACTACATAAATGTTAATTATGTTAAAATACTTGACAAATTGAATATATGTATACATATTTCCACACTTATCATTGTTGTGCAAGAAAAATCGTATCTACAAGAAAGACATATCAGATAAAGAAAACACAATGTAAGCAAACATCAATCGAGAGCATGAAAATGTTATGTTTTGGTCCACATTTCACATCCCTCTCTCTGGGTGTACATGGCTTTCTTCACTGAACAATTGGAAGTGGTTTGAAACATTTCATTGTTGAAGAGAGCCATGTCCATCAGAACTGATCATCATTTAGTATTGTTGTTGCTGTGTATAATGATCTCCTGGTTCTGCTCATTTCACTCAGCATCAGTTCATTCATGTAAGTCTCTCCAGGCCTCTCTGACATCGTCCTCCTGGTCGTTTCTTGCAGAACAATAATATTCCATAATATTCATATACCATAATTTATTCAGCCATTCGCCAATTGATGGGCATCTATTCAGTTTCCAGTTTCTATGAGCAAACAATTCTTAAAGAGAAAAGTTGCAAGCTTTTAACAGCCATTTGAAAGATTGTTTCCTGTCACTAATTCACAGTTTTAAAGCCCTTTGGGCATAGTTAGAAATTGCTCTCCAAAATGGGTAGGTCAGTTCACAACTCCACCATTAGTGTCCCAGTTTTCCCACATCTCTTCCAGTCATTATATTTTCCTGTCATCTTTGCCAGACTAATAGGTATGAAATGGTATCTCAGAGTTGTTTTAATTTGTATTTTTCTACTCAGTAGTGATTTAGCAGCTTATCATTTCTTATAACACAATAGTATTCCATCACAATCATATACCACAACTTGTTCAGCCATTCCCCAATTAATGGATCCAGTTCTTTTTCCCCACAAGAGTTGCTATTACTTCTTTGGTTTTCAGTGATTTTTCAAATGTAATTGACAGAGTGCCTCAGCAATCATATGCCAATTCTTTCAATACTAAAAGATGAGACCACGAACTATTCTGCAGCTAATAAAAGGTTAAAAGATATGAGCAAACAATTCTTTTTTTTTCTTTATTAAAGCTTTTATTTGCAAAACAGGTATGGGTAATTCTTCAACTTTGACCTTTCCGTTATACATATTTTTCCCCTAGTCCCCACTCCTCCCCTAGATGGCAGGAAATCCACTACATGTTAATTATGTTAAAATACTTGACAAATCCAACATGTATTTTAACATAATTAACATGTAGTGGATATCCTGTCATCTAGGGGAGAGGTGGGGAGTAGGGGGGAAAAATTTTGTAACCGAAAGTTTTGTAAGGGTTAATGTTGTAGAATTACCCATACATATGTTTTGCAAATAAAAAGTTTTAATAAAAAAAATACTTGACAAATCGAATATATGTATACATATTTCCACACTTATCTTGTTGTATAAGAAAAATCATATCTACAAGAAAAAAAAAATCAGAGAAAGGAAACACAATGCAAGCAAACATCAATCAAGAGCATGAAAATGTTATGTTGTGGTCCACATTTCATATCCCTCTCTCTGGGTGTATATGGCTTTCTTCACTGAACAACTGGAGCTGGTTTGAAACATCTCATTGTTGAAGAGAACCATGTCCATCAGAATTGATCATCATATAGTCTTGTTGCCAGGTATAATGATCTCCTGGTTCTGCTCATTTCACTTAGTATCAGTTCATGCAAGTCTCTCCAGGCCTCTCTGAAATCGTCCTGCTGGTCGTTTCTTACAGAATAATAATATTCCATAACATTCCTATACCATAATTTATTCAGCCACTCTCCAATTGATGGGCATCCATTCAGTTTCCAGTTTCTAGCCACTACAAAAAGGGCTGCCACCAACATTCTTGCACATGTGGGGCCCTTTCCCTCCTCTAAGACCTCTTTGGTATATAAGCCCAATAGAAACACTGCTGACTCAAAGGGTATACATAGTTTGATAACTTTTTGAGCATAGTTCCAAATGAGCATTTGTTTTTCTAATGAGATGTTTCACATTCTCTTTTATTTTTTCATCTTTTGATTATGTTTTATTATTTGTTAGTGTCTTATATCATTAGTTTCCTCTTTCCCAATTCTAGTTTTTAATGAGTTGTTTTCTTCCTTAAGTTTTTGGATCTTTTTTTTTTAATTGGTTAACTTTCCTTTCACAATTTTCTTGATTTTCTTGGATTACTCCTCTCTCTTCTCCCCTTCCCCCATTTTCCTTCAGTCTTTCTTATTTGATGACCTCTTTGGGGCTTGTGATCATTGAACATTTTTCTCTGAAGTAGTATTGGCTTTTTTTTTTTTTAAACTTCACTATCTTTTTCTGAGTATGAAACCAGTTCTTTTTTAAAATTTAATTTTTTATTAAAGTCTTTATTTTAAAAATATATGCATGGATAATTTTGTTTGTTTGCTGAAGCAATTGGGGTTAAATGACTTGCTCAGGGTCACACAGCTAGGAAGTTTTAAGTGTCTGACTCCAGATTTGAACTCAGGTCCTCCTGACTTCAGGACTGATACTCTAAACATTATGCCACCTAGCTGTCCCATGGATACTTTTTTCAACATTGACCTTGCAAAATCTTGTGTTCCAAATTTTCCCCTCTTCCCTATCCCCTCCCTTAGATAGCAAGTAATCTGATATCTGTTATACATGTTAAAATATATGTTAAATCAAGTATATAAACATATTTATACAATTATCTTGCTGCACAAGAATAATTAGATCAAAAAGGAAAGAAAATGAGTAAGAAAACAAAATGCAAGTGAACAAGAACAAACGTGAAAATGCTATGTGTGATCTATACAATTCCCACAGTCCTCTCTCTGGGTATGAATGCTCCCTTCATCACAATTTTCCCAATAGTTTTTGTCAAATAGTGAGTTCTTAGCCCAAAACCTGGGGTCTTTGGGTTTGTCAAACACTAGATTGCTATAGTTATTGCCTATTTTGTCCTGTGAACCTAACCTATTCCACTGATCCCACTACTCTATTTCTTAACTAGTACCAAATGGAAACAGTGCTTCTCTATCTTCATAGCCACTTTCTATGGTTAATTCTTCCTTTGCTTACTCATTATTACTTTTAGTGGTATATTAGTATAGTCAGGTTCTAGTCTCAAGGTGTATTTATAAGGAGGAGTGGGATAATGCTTTAGGTTTCAAGTTTTTCATACTGTTGTTTTGTAAGCACTGCCTGGGGACCCAACCTCAGTATTCTTCTCTGCTCCTGAGCCATAGCAAGGGCCACACTGTCACCACAATCTTGCTTCCTTCAGTACCTCCTGTGGCTGTAAACTTCAGTTCTCCCGTTCTGCCCTGAAACTGAAACCAGGGACTCCACACTCTTGCAAATGCCCCCAGCCAGTATGGTCCCTGCCTCTCTGCTACAATAATAGCCATGTGCTCACTCTTCCTCACACAAAGTCCAGGACTGCAGCTGGTCAGCACAACTGGGTCTGGCAAGTAGAAGGACCTTCAGTCTTTCCCTACTCAATTGTCTTACCCTGACACTATCTGTGAGGTGAAAGTTTCTGAAGTTGAGGCTGTCATCTGACAACCAGCTGCCAGAGATTGCTGTTTTTTGATTCTGTGGAGTCCCCTAAAGGTGCCAAACTTTGGGCCAAATCTTTTCCCTTGGTAGTCAGGTCTTTTCTAAAGCCCTCTCAAGTTGTCTTAGGAGGACAATTATCTTAGTATGACTTTTAATTATTTCTGCTGCTCAAAGTTCACTTTAAAGTGACATTTTGTTTTGTTTGTGGGAAACATTTGCAGAACCTGTGGTATTTTCCACCTTATTTTGACATCTTCCCATTATCTTCTTCTAGGATAAAGATTCTAATTTTTTGTGTATGTCAGGGAATCTATCTGGCAGTCTCATGAAACATATGGAGTTATTTTTATAATAATTGTTTTAAACATTTAAAATAAAAAAGAAACCAATCATATTGAAAGACATGTAAGGAAGTTCTAATTTGTGCAATCACAGATCACCTAATTTGGAGGCACCCACTTGAGAGATACCAGGGAGTAGCTTCTAAGAGAAGTCAATCATTTTGCATTCCCCTATTAGTACTATGAACAGTTATAACTAGGAATAAATTCTTTCCATTGGCTTCATAGCTAGAATAAGCTTTGTCTATAAAATGACCATTCTGAAACAAACTAGCACTTGCTCTCTCTTTCCTGTGACATCAGGGGGAGAGAGGGAGGGAGAAGGGAGAGGAAAGGGAAATGTCTAGCGCATAGGCATCATGAACTGAGCTGAGTGGTTCAGATAGTCTCTGGCACCAAGAATCAGACTTGGGGGTGTTCTATTTTGGCTATCCTTGTCTGCTCTAAAGTCCCTAAACATGAACTCAAGCCATAACAATCTTGAAAGCAAGATTCCAGGTTGGATGGTGCTACAAGCACAACAAGAAAATCTTGCAAAAACATGGTATCTGGTACTTATGACCAAAGAGGACTTTGGATGTGGAATTTAGTGGGATTATGCTATATAAAAAACTGAGCTAAACTCTGAACCTAATCCTCTTCCTCTTCCTAGAACCTGAAGTGGGACAAATGGGATTTAAGTCTCTTAGGTGTTGGGCATGGGAGAGCAGTGTTTATATGTTTGTTATTGCTATTTCTTTGAAGTAAATATTCCTGTGTATAAGCTAATCCAATTGTTAAGTGATTAAATGGAATTGGTATTCAAAAAACTTCCTAAAACTGAGAGAACCCTATCAGTGGAGATTGAAGTCAATGATCTAGAGATTGGTGTACTCCCTTAAAAGTATTACAAAACCCTTCAGGAGTAAAATGTAACATACTTGATCTTCAGGAAAGGTAGTGAAGGCTAGAGTAATATGTAGCTATCAAAATATTAGAAAATGAAATTCAAATACTCCTTTGAAATCTAGTTAAGGTATGCTCAAAAAATTATCAAAATGTGCACATCCTTTGATTCAGCAGTGTTTTTACTGGGCCTATATCCGAAAGAGATCTTAAAGGAGGGAAAGGGACCCACATGTGCAAGAATGTTTGTGGCAGATCTCTTTGTAGTGGCTAGAAACTGGAAACTGAGTGGACATCCATCAATTGGAGAATGGCTGAATAAATTATGGTATATGAATGCCATGGAATATTATTGTTCTGTAAGAAACGACCAGCAGGGTGATTTCAGAGAGGCCTGGAGAGACTTGCATGAACTGATGCTGAGTGAAATGAGCAGAACCAGGAGATAATTATACACGGCAACAACAATACTATATGATGATCAATTCTGATGGACATGGTTCTCTTCAACAATGAAGTAATTCAAACCAGTTCTTATTGTTCATCCATGAAGACAGTCATATACATCCAGAGAAAGGCCTGTGGGAACTGAGTGTGGACCACAACATAGCATTTTAATGTTTTCTGTGAATGTTTGCTTGCATTTTGTTTTCCTTCTTAGGTTTTGGGGTTTTTTTTGTTGTTGTTTTCTTTCTAGATCCAATTTTTCTTGTGCAGCAAGATAACTGTATAAATATGTATACATATATTGGATTTATCATATATTTTAACATATTTAACATGTATTAGACTTACCTGCCATCTAGGGGAGGGGATGAGGGAAAGGAGGGAAAAAACTTGGAATAAAAATTTTTTTTTTTTTTTGCAAAGGTCAATGTAGAAAAATTACTCATATGTTCTGTAAATAAAAAGCTTCAATTAAAAAAAAGAAAGAAAGAAAGAAGTCTAGTTAAGGACTCCTGATGTGGGGAATAAGAGTTCAGGATAAAATCTTTGTCTTTTTTTATTCTCCTTTCTAATAACCTTGGGCTGGCTAAAGTCTACTATATTAAGGAACACTACCAGGTAGAAAGTGGGGCATAGGGAAAAGAGAAGCCATTATTTAGATACTTCTCTGCCCAAAGGCAGCCTTTGTAGCAGGTGCTACATGAGTTTACAGCTTGTCATTCCAGATGACTCTCAACTATATTCCCACTCCTAACCTATACTGCTAATATAACAACACATAAACAAGATTATCTGTCATCATATAGTTATATGTTAATATATAAGGCATATATGTGAGTATTATATAAAATATAAAATTACTGGTTCACATGTGGCATGAGTAGAAAAATGATGTGGAATCTAGTCTATCCCTAGACTGACTTCTGGAGCCATAATAGCCTAGAATCACATCTAGCCACCACACCTCAAGTATCAGTAGCCTAATGGATATAATACTTCAGGGGACCAGGATCAAAATACTTTAAAAAATTAAATCACTACAATCACTATTACTTTAAACTCTTCAAGGATCAGGGTGTAGCAGTGATTTGATTGGGAGGTTCTTATCAAGTAAATCCCTTGGAGAATTTCTTCTTTCTTTTTTTTTTTTTCTTTTTTTGCTGAGGCAATTGGGGTTAAGTGACTTGCCCAGGGTCACACAGCTAGGAAGTATCTGAGACCAGATTTGAACTCAGGTCCTCCTGACTTCAGGGCTAGTACTCTAACCACTGTGCCACCTAGCTGCCCCGAGAATATCTTCTTTTCAACCCCAGTGATTGATGCTAAAACAGAGGCTGTAATTATTTTCTTGGTGGACTTTTTGCAAATACTTATAGAAATGTGTGAATCATGGTTCATAGTTTGAAAGAATTCAAAGAGATTCTCTTATAGTCACAAAAGAATTTATCAGTACCATAGTTGATGGACTAGTCTCTAAGAGAGTCTATAAATTAGAAAGAATTTGGGAGAATTTTTATGTACTGAAATTTGAGGCTTAGCTAGTAGGCTAACAGCCTACCTGCAGAGAGCAAGTATATACCTAAGAGAGGAGCCAGGATGTGTTTTCTTTCAGGTAAGGACACAGGATGTCTTTTAGCCAGGCATCGTCAATCAAAAAGGATGGGGTTTTTGTAGGAGACAAATAAGGAATAACAGATCAGAGGTTATATTGCTCACATTCCTTAGCTAGATATGCAGTTCTGTGTAGACCCTTGGCTCTAACCTAAAACTTATCATTAGTATCACAACATACAACCAAATATACATGAAATAGTTTCTCATTGCCTCCAGACATAAAATAGAATGCCTTCTTTGCTTTTCTAAGATCTATCTGTGAGTGATCTTTCCATTTAGTTGCATTTTTATTTTTTGTTCTGGTTTATTTTTTAGGCAGAATGTTAAGATTGAAACCATTCTTTAGCAATACATCTACACTCCTGCCAGTCACCAAGGTCTTCCATAGGTGTTAACTCTAGACTCTTCACTGTCTCACCTCATCTCCCCCTCCTATCAAATCCTTTGCCAAGTCCTATATTTGTAACTACCTTGGAAACATTTTTTATATGTCCCATTTCTCCTCTCATACTGTCACCACTCTTGTACAGGCCCTTATTACCTAACACTTAGATTATTTCAATAGCTCACTATTTGGTCTCCTTGCTTCAAGTGTCACCTTTCTAGTACATCCTCCATTTAACTGTCAAGTTGGGCTTCCTAAAGCACAGATTTGACCATGTCTTCTCCACTCTCTATTCAAAAACTCCAGTGATTTGCCTCCAGGATCAAACAAAAATCCAAAATCCCTCTGGTTTTTAAAGCTTTTTGTAATCTGTTCCCTTCCTACTACTTCAGTTTACTTGTTAGGGTTCAAGGAAGAGCCCCAAAATGTTAGGGTTCCAGACCAATGTTGTGAGGTATCTCAAAAGAATTTGACTCAAAAGACTCAGACTCATCTTTAAGTCAAAGGGCACAGTTTATTATTTGTAACACCAATTGAAGAGGGCTAAGTTTTAAAAGAATTTAGCAAAGAACCAGGAGGAAAATTTATAGGAAAAAGTTAGAGAGCAGGTGCATCATATTACTGATAAGCTAATTTTATAGTACTGGAGAATTTGAGGAATGGTCTGCTATGCAACTCATTATGGTCTCAGAAACATTGTTATCATAGATTGCTATCTGACAGCGCTCCGCCTACCCATGAGCACTTGATATTTTTCCAATTGATTAGGTCTGATTTTATTTGTGTGGAAAGTGTTTTATAGTTTAGTACGTATAGTTTCTGACTTTTCCTTGGCAGATAGATTCCCAAATATTTTATACTATCATCCGTTATTTTGAACGGAATTTCTTTTTGTATCTCTTCCTGCTGAACTTTGTTGGTAATATATAAAAATGCTGATGATTTATGTGGATTTATTTTGAATCCTGCAACTTTGCTAAAGTTGTGAATTGTTTCTAGTAGTTTTTTAGTTGAGTAAATATGATTTTTTAAAGTGGATATGTGAAGAACAAAATTTAGCTGCTCAACTTTTGAAATTCACACTTGAGGGGCAGCTAGGTGGTGCAGTGGCTAGAGCACCAGCCCTGAAATCAGGAGGACCTGAGTTCAAATCTGGTCTCAGACACTTCCTAGCTGTGTGACCCTGGGCAAATCACTTAACCCCAATTGCCTCATCAAAAAAAAAAAAAGCAAAAAAAAAAAGAAATTCACACTTGAGATATATCTTATAGAAAGAATTACTGATCAATCTAACTGCCAAGGTATATTTAAAGGGGCAGAAAGAGGTCCAAAAGTTAATCGACTTGCCCAAGGTTACCAAGAGAACAAGAAGCAAAGCAGAATTTTTTTTTTTTTTGCTAAGGCAATTGGGATTAAGTGACTTGCCCAAGGTCACTTAGCAGAATTTGAACACAGATCCTGATTCCAAACCTAGTACTCTGGCTATTCCCAGCTCCTCTGAGAGGTTAATCTCATTAATATAGATGAATATGCCTGAGGTACTGAAGATTCCATTTTTGTTTCTACCTCTGTTACTATTAGCTATGGTAATTGTATAATCTTGGTGAAAGATGAGAAATAAAACAAAACAAAACAGAATTACCCTTACTCTCAAAGAATAGAAAAAGATAACCTATTAGCAAGATTTGAAATAGAAGTTACTTTCAATATTTGTTCCTTTTCTGCTTTTTCTTTTACTTTTACTACTGTTTTAAAATGTTCTGTATTTAACAATTTTCAAATGTCCTGAGTTTTTATCTGGAGGGAAAGTCTCTGTATAATTTATCTATCTATTTACCATAGTGTTGAACTCCAGTGCCATTTTGTTGTATTCCACTATGCCATGAAAACCAAATCAGGAAGAAGTGCACAGGCTGAAACAGAGGGAAAAAGAAGAGGTGGAGGTCCAAATAGCCTGAACACAAGCAACTATCGAAAACCACACTTCTGGTAACACCTTACTGAACCTCAGAGATCATCATTCAATGCAGGATTACATCAGCTCTCCTTTCTGATATAACTGTTTATCACCACCATCTGATTTAAGACTTTTACTACCATTTTACTTCTCTCAGCCAAAGAATATTCCATATGTTAATATTATTAAGTTAATGAATCATTAAAGTCCATATCAAGCAAAATGCAGTTTGTGGTCTGCTCTACATAGCTTGCTCTACTAATTGCTTCCTTTGTAGTTGTGTTGAGGTTGATAAAGGGTGACCCCAAAGTCCCAGACACACGTTGAGAAGTGTCTCAAGTATTTGCAGGCTTGAACCCATCTCTTAGTCAAGGGGCAGTTTATTAAAAGCAATGTGACGCTATTACACAGCAGACTGAATTCTAAGAGAATCCAATAAAGAGACAAAAGCAAGGAGATATACAGCTTTCAGTCATAGATATGTTAATTCTAGGTCCAGAGGGTAAGGCTTCAACGTAATCTCCATATAAATTAAGAGTGGTATGTTCAATTTCCTGAGGCAGATTCCAAAATCAGAAGACCAAGGACTCTTTAGAACAGAAGCCCCAAGGTCAGGGGACCTCAAAATCACATTACAACAGTTCCATGAAAGACTTGTATAATACAAATCATTTCTACTTTTTTTGCTGTTGGGGGTAAAACCCAACATAACGTTAGAGGAAAAAAAATCGGGTTCTTGACCTTTTTGTTTGTCATGGACCCCGTGGGCATAGCAGTTTGGGGAAACTTATGGAATTAAAAAAAATAATAATAATCTTAGGAAATGCTACACTTTATTGAAAGGTCATTGAAAAGAAATAGATAACCCTCCCTTCCCCCATATAAGTTCAGAGACATCTGAAATTTATCCACAACCCCTTTAGATGTCTATGGACCTAGACAGTCTGGTGCACCTTGTGTACACTGACCAGTGTGCACTTCTAAGCTGTGTTCTGCTCTCTTTTTCAGAAGTACAAGGTGGTCGTATTTAGGTCAAGTATTATTCAATACAAGCCCAACACTCCCCACCCTCCCAAACTCTTTCTCCCACCTCAACTCTTAGCATCCCTCCTCCTCATTCCTTCCCTTTGCTTTTGCTATGAAAGTTCTTGTCTCCCTTCTGCTCTCAGACCTTCCTTCAGTCTCCATTGTCCTTTCTCAGGGTCACTTATTCACTCTTTCCTACAGTAAGTTCTTTGCTTCTCCCTCTGGCTCTCCTTTATTGCTCTCTCCCAACTCTTCCTCCAGCCCGTCCCTCCCATGTGCCCTCCTACCTCCCCTTCCAGGTTCCCTCCTTGACCCGCCTCCTCGAAGCCCCTCCTCTTCCCCTTTCCAAGCACCCTCTTCAGGCCCTCTCCTCCAGCCACAACCTGGTCTCGCGGTCAGCCTCGCGACAGCCTCCCGGTGGCGCTAGGGGCGGGGGTTCCTAGCGTCCTGGCCCCGCCCCTGGGTCTCCCGGAGCTGAGCCGGCGCCACTCACACATTCAGAGCCGCCATTTTGCTGCTAGAGTCGCCAACTGAGGACCCGTGCTTTCTCGTTTAGGCGGCGGCGGCTCCAGTGGCGACCGGCGGCTGCAGCTGCTGGTAGCGGGGCCGGTTCGGGGCGCGGCCGGAAGCTCGGATCAGCCAAGTCAGTGCGAGGAGGAGCGGCCGGGAGGACAGGTGACTGGCCGGGTTCCGGGACAGGTGCGGGTCCGTGGCACTCCCTCTCTAGCCTTGACTTACTACCTTCCCTCCATCTCCCCGGGCGGGGATGGGGCCGAGGCTGCTCGGGACTCTCCATTCACTGGAACTGAGAAGAGAAAGGGAATAGGGCGTCCTCGCTGATTAGGAAAGATGGAGAAGATATTTATTGATTTACTAGAAAAGGAGAGGCGGGGGTTCTTCTATTACTAGAGAATGTGGATTGGGGTCCGCAAGGCAGGGGTGCCCCACCCCCTGCATCTAGAATCGAAATGGCTAGTATTTGTATGACTAATTCTGCACTTTCCTTGGGGGCGGGGTGAGTTCCTTGCTCCTGGATACACACCCCCCTTTTTGCTCCTGGGGCTATACACCTTTATCTTTGAATTGGGACTGATTTTCTCCCAAGATAAACTCTTGGGGAGCTGGAGACTTGATTCACTTTTTTATTTTGTGTGCCTTGCTGGCAGGAAGGGAGCTCTTAATAAATACGTGTTGATTGGTGGATTGGAAGGTTCTAGGTCCAGAATTTTTTCCTTTTTAATATCATTTAGCCTTTTGGCAGTTTCGTAAACATCCCCTTCTTCAAACAATGATTTTAAATGAAATTGTATTACAAAGGCCATGGCCAGGTTTAAAAAACATTTAATACAACATCTCATTTGATCTCACAACCACCCTGGGAGGTAGGTACTGTTGTTATCCCTATTTTTACTATGTGAACTCTCATACATACCTAAAGTCACCCAGCTAAAGAAGTGGCTGAGCCCAAATTTGAAGCCAGGTCGTCAGACTTCAAGTCCAGTGCTCTATGGACTGAGCAGCCTACCTGCTTTGAAACTAGTTACATTGAAATAGTTTTAACTATATTTTAAAAAATAATTCACCCAACTCTAGTGCTAGGTAATAACTTAGCAGTGTGAAGTCTTGAGAGATGCTCCCTGAGACCTGAGTTACCATTTCACCCTTGTTGATTCCCTTCAGTCTTGTTTTTAGATTTGCATTTGGACTCCAGTAACTTTGTAGATAGATTGTTAAGTGGTGCAGTGTATAGAATGGCAATGGATATAAGAACCAGACTGGCTTCATTTCCTATTAATGTGTACTGTAAATTTTATTTTTATTTTTTAAGTTTAGCTCTGGCTTCTCTGTTAGCGCTCAGAAGCATTGCTAGTTAGACTGAACAAGAGACTTTTTTTAAATGAGTCAATTAGCTAGGGAAGGCAAGGACTGAAAACAGTTCCACTTTTAATTCTTGGGCCTCACTTGTAGTGGCATTTTATGTTAATTTGAAGAAAGATGTTTTTATTTTCCTCAACACTGTTCTCTTACATCTTT
>JAJPUD010029902.1:0-13547 GCA_023553655.1 Myrmecobius fasciatus
AAGCCGGCCTCAGGACACCAGCGCTTTCCCAGCCTGTTCCCTTCCTCCCGGAGCCAATCAGCCAATCCTTTGGACTCCCCTTCCTGGGGGACCCCACTGTCCCCCAAAACCTGTCCCTGGAGCCCAAGCAGAGCTCAGACTCCTCTAACCCGGAGAGGACGTGGGTAGAAGGGACGCCCCAAGTGTGGGTGCTCCCGGGGAGCACCCCGACATCAGCTGACCCTGGATGTGGCTGCCTCCCGGCTAGCCGAGGGGCACGGCCCCGGGGGGGGGGGGGGGCGCTGCTCCACGGGCCTCGGTTTCCGCCACGGTCTCTTGCTCCTGCGTCCAAGGTCGTGGGCTTACTCGTCTCCAAGCGGGAACTCCAGCCGTTCAGATCGTTGGGGTCTCGGGGGGTTCCAGGCCCCCAGCCCCCTCACCCAACCAGGGCCCTGCGCCGGAGCCCCGCTCACCCCACGGGTGTCCCCCAGAGGCGGGACTTGGGGGCCAGAAGCCCCAGGGCTGAATTCTGGGGGTGATTCTGTGACTGAGCGAGATTCACCTCCGGGTGATTGGCGCCCACCTCTGGGCTGCGGATTCCCCCCCTCCGCCCTCGCAGCGTGGGGGGCTTGGGGGGTGGGGAGCGCGGGGGCTGGGGGGCGCGGCGGGGCCCCCGCCCCCCCTGACCCCGGACCCGCCCCCGCCAGGTGAATTTCTTCTTCCTGCTCAACATCGTGCGCGTGCTGGTGACCAAGCTGCGGGACACGCACCGCGCCGAGTCCACCATGTACATGAAGGCCGTGCGCGCCACGCTGATCCTCGTGCCCCTGCTGGGCATCCAGTTCGTGGTCATCCCCTGGCGGCCCGAGGGCAAGCTGGCCGGGGAAGTGTACGATTACGTCATGCACGTGCTCATGCACTACCAGGTAGGGCGCGCGCCCGACGCGGAGGGCTCCGGGTGTGGGACGGGAGAGCCAGGGGAGCGTGGGGCCGCCCACGCCCCGCAGCTTTTCATCGGGCCCAGGGCCGGGTCAGCCCCTCCTGTGCCCCAGAGAAGCTCCCGGGCCATTGACAGCGGCGGGAGAACCGGGACACTGGGGGGGAGGGGGCAGAGAAAAGCGCTCTGGAGCTGGGGGGGGGGCTCAGAGGGAAGAATTAGGAGGAGGAGGAGGAAGGGGAGGGGGTGACTGGCCACTTTAAAGCCTCCAAGCCCTGGCTCCCACTCCTTGATCCTTGATCCAAGCTGTTGAGACTGACGGCAAGTCAGCAAATCTTTGCCAGCCCCCCAGATTCAGCTCTGAACCCCTTTGGAAGCCGCCCAGCCCCAACGGAGCCCAAATCACAGAATCAGAGCCGGGTGCGAGTTCCGGCCCAGGCTGAGCAAGAATGGGCTCTCACACACGCGGTCACACTCACACTCACACTGTAACCAACAGTTCCCGGCATCCTGGGCTGGAAGCCCCCCACCCCCACCAGGAGGTCCGAGGCCTCCCCCAGCCTTTGCTGTAAGGAAGCTTTTTTCTGGCCTTGAGCCCCAGTTCCTCTGGCTGCTCCCCCACTGCTCCTGGGGCCGCCGGCGCCCCCTCTTCTCCAGGCTCCCCGCCATCGTGCTTCTCCTCCCCTCCATCGGTGTCCCACTGCACAGAAGTCCCGACGCTGTCAGAATCGGAAGGGGCGCTAGAGGGAGGCCCCTCTAGTCCCAGGCCCTCTTAAGTCCCCCAACATCCCAGCAGTCACTGACCCCCCTTTCTTGCCTTTTTTCGTGTTTAGGGCTTGCTCGTGGCAACCATTTTCTGCTTCTTCAATGGAGAGGTGAGAATTCCCTAGTATCTGGGGGCTCCATGTCCCTTCCCTAATACCCAGGGGCTCTGGGGGCCTTCCCTAGCGCCTGGGGTCTTGGGAAATTCACGTCCATTCAGTTGAGCCCAGTGATGAATCCCTCCCCCTGTGCCCAGCGCTGTGCTGGGTGTGGGACTCAGAGACCCAAAGGAGATGGGGCCTGCCCTCCAGGAGCTGCCAGTCTCCCGGGGACATGCTAAGTAAGCAGAGAGGTAACCCTCAGGCAATTTAAGGAGAGCAAGGGCTCCCGCCTTGGGGGGGGGGGCAAGGAGGAGACAGGGAAGACCCCACAAAGGAAGAGACCTTGAAAGCAGAGAAGGGCCCCAGAGGGGAAGGAAAGGGGAGCCGCTCACGGAACAACGGGTGCACAAAGCAGCTTCTTCTGCCTGGGCCCCAGCTGTGTGAATGGGAAAAACCTGTGAAATAAGGCTGGAAATGGGGGGCAGGTCCTGGGGGAGCTCGAAGAGCCCAAGAGAGGCCGTGGCGTTTGATCCCCGGAGCCACGGGGAGCCCCTTGTGCTTGCTGAGCTGGGGAGTGGCCCGGTGACCCCCAGGCGTCCTCCTGAGCGGCTCCTCCCCGGCGGCAGCCCCAGTCTGACAGCCCAGGACAAGGCAGGGGGGTCACCCAGCTATCAGCCTGTGCCACAAGGTGCTGAGCCAGCGGGTCGGGGACGCTGCTGCCAAACAGCTGGCTGGCACAGTGGGTGGTGCAGGACCCAAGTTCACATCAGACCCTTCCTAGCTGGACTTGTCCCTTCAGTCTCTTTGCCTCAGTTTCCCCATCTGCCATTCCGGTATCTTTGCCGTGTCAGACACGACTTGTCCCTAACAGCCCATGATATTCTTGCAGAGAAGAGTCACTAGCGAAGGGGAACCAAAGCTGTGGAAAGCACCAGGGCAGAGGAGTCACCACGGCTGGGGTGTCCGTGTGAAGGGAAGTGTCCCGCGGGTCACCCCCAGGATCCCCCCTCGGCTCCGGGCTGCTCAGGACGTCCGGGTGGCTCAGGCAGACAGCATCAGGATCCCAAGGGTCTCAGCAGGGTCACCATGCTGGGGCAAATCTCGGGGGGACACAGCGCAGTCAGGACCCATGCAAAAAGCTTTCCACTTGTGTTCCCAGTCCAAGAAAGGGCGGATGGGGCTAGCCCCAGATTATGGGGAGACTGCTGGAGGTCTTAGTGGACCACAAGCTTAGAGGAGTCCACCGCATGGCATGGAAGACAAAGAAGGTCCAGCACCCAGGTGGGACGGTCCTACTGGGCCCCACTTATCAGAGGGTGCCTGACGAAAAGGGCCTTGTAAGAGCCACCGGGAGGCTGTGCAGAGGCAGTGAGGGCAGGGTCCGGAGGCTCAGCTGGGCAGGCCGGAGCAGAGAAGACCCAGGCTGAGGGCAGAGCCCGCACCGGAGGAGGCAGCGACCAGGCTGGCCTAGGCTTAGCAAGAGCTTGCCAACCGGGCCGGCCATCCCGACGGGCGAGGGGCCGCCCTCCTCGCTCCCGTCACACGGTCCTCGGTCCCCAGGACCCTTCCGGGTGACGAGCCAGTCTCGGGGCCCTCCTGGGCCCAAGGCCCCACAGCTCTGGATGCCTCCCTGGGCAGTCTCACCACCAAGCCAGCTGGGCCCCCCCCCTCAGGGCCCCCTCCCCCGTGGGCCCCTCAGAAGCTTCAGCAAAGACTGGGCTGTCAGAGGGCCAGGCTCTGGAGGAGAGCCGGTCACCTGGTTTGTCCTTCCGTCTCCGTGGCCCTGCAAGGGCCGGGGTTTGAGTGAGGGGCTGGGCAGGGTCACCGGCCTCACTTTCCCCTCCGGAGCCCCCCGCTCCAGTGGCCAGAGAGAGGGCAGGACGGCCGGAGCCCTGCGTCCCGGATGCACTGGGAGGCCTGGGCCTTCTTACGGAAGGTCAGCGTTCAGTGACTAGGGCTGGGAACAACAAAGAATCCCCTCTGACCGGCTCGGGCAGGGCTGGCCGCGACCCCCAGAGGGACTGAGCTCTGTTCTGACCGGTCCCTGAGGGCAGACCCAGAGCGCTCAGGGAAGTCGCTCACAGGCGGACCACAGCCCCCCGCCACTGAGGGGAGAGTGAGCTGCCCATCGCCGGGGGGATTCAAGCAGAAGCCGGGGTGCGGCCCCCCGGCCTGAGGCTCTGCTTTAGGAGACACTGGGGTTTCTCCCGGGGGGCTGAGCTTCAGAGTGCCAGGAGAGGCTGGCACAAGCTGCGGGTCACGGCACCTCGTGCCAGCCGAATGCTTTCCCCGGGCACCTCCCAAGCACGCCAGGCTCCATCTTTGGCCCGCCTGGTCCCTGCCCTTGAAGGCCTGGCAGACAGCATGGGTGCTGACCTAAATGGAGGCGGGGGAGGGAGCGGGGGCAGTGACCTCCCCGGAGGCCACCGGCGATCAGCGTGTGTCGTACTTAGCAATAATATCCGACGCGCAGGCGTGGCTCCATCATCCATGACTCCCTGGTCCCCGAGGCAGCTCCGCGGACAGCCAGGTCAGGGGCTGGGCTGAGGCACCCCAAGGTGCAAGCTCGGCAGCTTCCCAAGGGCCCCCTTTCCTCTCTTGGACTCAAGGCTTGACCATAAGCTCCGGGGTGTCCGGAGCCACTCCATCCACCCCCAGGAGCAGTGGCGAGGGCAGCCGTGGGGCCCAAGGTTCTGATGGAGCCGGGGCCCAGAGCCGTGGTCCTTTCCCCTCCCCAAAGGGGCATGGGGGGCGGGGGTTCCTGACTGCACTGACCCCGACCCTTCCGCCTCTGCAGGTCCAAGGCGCCCTGAAGCGGCAATGGGCCCAGTACAAGACTCAGTGGGGCCAGCGGCGCAGGGACCGTTGCTCCACCCGCTCCACCTCCTACACGGCCACCTCGGTCACCGAGGTCCCCGTTTATCTTTACTCTCCCGATTCCCACAACGAGCAGCTCAATGGGAAGTTTGCCCTGGAGGATTCCGAGGTCACTGCCCTGAGGTCCGGAGAGTCGTCTGCTTGAGTGGCCCGCAAAGGGGGCCGGCCACAGGGGGCTCGGAGATCACTGTCCTGGGGTCCAGAGAGTCCTCCGGCCAGCAAAGGGGGCTGCATTTGGGGTTAGGGCCGCTCCTTCACCGCCTTCCTTCGCCCGCCCCCCCCATCCTGGCTCGAGATTCTCTCTCCTGGGAACCTGCCCCTGCCCAGAGGAGTGTCTCGGGAGCATCCACAGGACTGGGCAGGAACAGGTCTCCGGGTGGGGGCTCTCCCAGCAGCGACTTCTCCCAACATTAATCCGGAACCCAGAAATGATCCCGCCAGAGCGCCAGGGACGAGCCCCGGGAAGCCAGGGGTTTGGAGGCAGGGTGCTCACTCATCTTCCATCTTGTGCCATGGACACCCGTCCCCCACCCCGGAGGAGCCGGTCTCATGGCTCTCCAGCTCGAGGCTTCACACCCCAAACTTTTGTTCTGGGAGCACGGGGCCGGGTTCGCAGCTAAGAGGGTCCAGTGTTCTGGGCTGCCTTGGTGCTCGTGTGGTCCCGTCCTAACAGCGTGCCACCTAACGCCAGACAACATCTCTGGGATGACTGGCAACCTTCCAACGGGAGCTGCACGTGGGAGTTAGGGATCAAAGGCTTTCTGGCAAGCAAATGCCAGGCTGGAGCAAGTGGGCAGGACTTGCCTCAAGTCACTGGCCTGGCACATTTGAAGCCCTTTCTAAAAGTGCCACCTTCCAGGAAAGGTTGGGCCCTCAGGACCCATGCCCACCTTCTGGACAGCTTCCCAGGCACAATGGGGGACCGTGTCCATAGCCACAGTTTGCCATGAGTGGATGGGCCTCCAAACTCCATGCTTGCTTTGTGGATGACTCCCAAGATACAGCGGGCAACTGTGCCCAGAGCTGCCACTTTCATGTTAGTTCTCCCTCCCCTCCCCGCCTTTCTCCAGCTCTCCTAAACAGCGGGGTCCGGAAGCCAAAGGGATGCGGGCAGAGGTCTCCAACTAAGAGCCGCCCCTGCTGGGCTCCCCTCCCCCAGACCAGAGGGCCAACGGGCCTTGGCCATGCTGAAGGCAGTCTCCTGAGGGGAGTCCCTTCTAGGGAGATTCAGCACCGGACAGCTCCCGGGCACACACTGAAGCAGGCTGGAAGTGTTAGTCCAGCTTTGGCCTGCCAGGCTATTCACAAACCTGGGACCAGCCGCTGCCCCCCCCTTCCCCGAGGCGACTCCCCCCGGTCCCCCCCCCCCAGCTCGAGGCCCGCTGGTCTGGAGGCTTAGAGGAAATTTGAGTTTGCCAGCACTCGGGTTTCCTCCGATCCTTCTCCGACCAGCAGGGGCTGGAGGAGACTAGCCGGGGTCCTGCAGGAGCTGGGGCATCAATAGGGCTGGGCAGGGATTAGCAGCTATTGACGTGACCCCTGTTGAAGGGCGTGCTGAAGGGCACCCAGGGCCAGGCCGCGTGGAATCCCACCTCCTGCTGTCTCGGCCACTCCATCTTTTGGGACAGAGTGAGCTGAGCTGAGACTGCGCCACCATATTCAGCCCAGCTGCTTCCGGCACGGATGCAGGGCAGCGCAAGGAGATTCCCTCAGTCCCCGGGGTTTTGTGCCACCTGCTACGCCCACTTTGTTAAAAACTGTGGGAGCTGGGGGCCCATGACCGCGTCAGTGTGGGCTGATGCCGTGACATGTGCCTGAACACTCTGGATGTTCCCAGGGCTTTTAGCAGGACTGAGAAGGCCACGTGGGAAAACAGGGCACCTGAGAGAAGTGGCTGGCACAAGAGGGACAGCGAGTTCCCTGCTCCCTGCCCAGAGATGTACAATCCAGGCCTCTGTGTCCACAGGGAGAGATCCCCACACACACACTTTGACCCTTTCTCTCCTTCCTTTGGTCATCTGTCTTCCCAGTGGGAGTTTGTCCTGTGTGGGGCAAAGGGTGAATCCACATCACCCAGCCCCAATTACTACTTGTGTCCAGAAGCTGTTTTTGTTCCTGTGTCGAGTCTAGCACCCGAGCTCTATGTGTGACAGATAAAGCAAACACACAACAAACACCCCTCTTTTGTTTGTGGACTTTGAGGAGTCTGATGGGTCCTAGGACCACTGGGGCAGTCACTGACACAGCTGCCCTGACTTTTAACCTGACTCTTGGAGGTGGGCAGAAAGTGGGCAGTGCACTTAAGGGGGGTCAGAACTGTGCTGAGAGATGCCCTTGATGCAGAGGCCTTGGCTGCAGGGGTGTCCACATCCAGAGACATCAAATGATGGGAATGAAGAGAGACTCTCACTCAGGGCCCCGGGGCGATCTGGGGGCTCCTTGGGGAAGTTCATTGGACCCAAAGGCTAGAAGCAGCACTTGGATCCTTGGATCACATTCCTTGCCTCTCGTGCTTATGCATGTGCACACACACATGTATATACAGATTGTACAGTACACAGGTGTTTGCATGCATGTGCACACACCAATGCATGCACACATGCCCACAGAGATGTATTACATGCACACACATTTGTGAAGGTGCATGCATGTTTCCATAAGCATGTGTGTGATGCACTCAGTGCATCCAGACCAATGCATGCACATGCACACAGGGATGCATGCACTGCATGTACATGTGTGCATGCAGGTGTGTGTGCATGTATGTATGCACACACATCAATTCATACACCAATATATGCATGTACATGTGTGCCCATGCACACAAAGATGGTGCACTGCACATGTGTGTGTTCTCAGAGCTGCATGCAGTGCACATATGTTGTGTACACATGTGGATCCGCACCAATGCATTACACATGTGTGCATGCTGATGCATGCACTGCACATATGTATGTGCACAGAGATGCATGCATGTGTCTATTGCACGCACGCACACACAGATCCACACCAATGCATGTTCGTTCAGAGTTGCATGCACCACACACGTGTATGTACACGCAGGTGCATGCACTGCAAGATGTATGCACACAAATGGATCCATAACCAATGCATGTATGTACACGTGCACATACACAGATGCATGCACCTGCACATATGCATTGCACACAAGCACACATGTAGGTCCATGCAGTGATGCATGCATTGCACACCTGTGCGCACACAGGACTGTCATGGTGCTCCCTTTCCATTTGTCACTTACTGATCAGGAAACATTGGGCAGATCATTTCTCAGAGGTTGATCACGCTCGGGCAAAGGCCTGGGCTCTAGTGAGGATTATAGGGGAATGGTGGGAGGGTCTCGGAGTCTACAGCATCACTAGTTCATGAGGGGATGGGAGGGCAAACAGCCCCCACAAGACTGAAGGCAGCCCCCGAGTCACCTAAGTTAGAGCTGGAAGGGATCCTAGTGGCCCCCCAGCCCCACTGTGGTGTAAGTGAACGCTCACTAGAATACCCCAGTTGTCCAGCCTCCAATCATGGACTTTCCCAGGGTGGGGGGGGGGTACTCACCTTCTGAACAGTTTGTGTTTAGATTTCCTAACCAATGGAGCCACATTAGTGCGCATTTAGAGTGTAGGGTTAGTGTTAGGGTCAGAGCTTAGTGTCCGCAGGGTCTCAGGACCAGCTGGAGCAGGACCAACCTCCCATCCCCTTGTTCTCTGGGCATCTCCAGCCCCCTCAGCAGATCCTGGTGGACCACACACTCCCAAGGCCTTTCCCTAGCCAGCCTGCCTTCTAGGGGCTCCCCAACTTATCAACGCTTTTCACTGATGGCAGCCCCCCAAAACTGCACGCGGCTCTCTTCCAGAGGTCTGAAGGTGACATCCCCCATCACCTGCCACCACGGGTGTCTCACACACACACTCTCTCTCTGAGCTCCCCACCATGCCCCCCTCTCGCCTCCTGCACCAGGACTGATTCTCCATGTCTGCCCCAGAGCCCACTTTCTCCACCCCGCTCCTTCGGTCTCATCACCATAAGGAATCCCTGCTGAGCCCCCTGCCCTGTTTTCTGTGCTTTTCAGCGCCCAAAGGGGGGGGGGTGTCCATCACCTCCTGCTGTAAAAGTGCTCTCAGGCTCCTGAGTTGGTAAAGATGGTCAGTGGTCAGGGCCATCTGGAGGCAAGCCAAGGTTTGGGGCCTTCCCTGAGGCCTTGATATTTCTGGGAGGCAAAGACTGGATGGGGACCCCAAGATATGGGAAGGCTTTGGGATTGGCCAAGAGAGCCATGGGGCCACTGGGGGGCTCCCTATCGCTGGAATAGACTAAGTGAGCCCCAATTTAAATGACTTAAACCCAACTCAAGGATTTTCTCCTCCAGAAAGTTCTCTCCCCTCAAACTCACCCAAGGCTTTTGGGGGGCAGCAGGAGGCAGTTACAGGTGTCTGTTGAGTAAAATCATCTCATATATTGAGGAAAAGTGAAAATTGGGAGCCCATAGTCACCAATCTAAATGAGAAGCCCCTTTCCCACAAGTTTGCCTCTCCTGGAACTGCCCCCGCCCTGAAGGAAGGACCCTCCTATTAACAAAAAGCCATAGGTGCCCTGACACCCCCATTCACACTAAAGGACAGGACAGGAGAGTTTGGGGGGGGCAGAAAAGTCCAGCACGGTGGGGGAAGGTGGGGAGCGGGGGAAGGTGGAGAGAGAGCATCCATCCGTTCTGTTCATGTCCCTGGTTATCAGGTACGAGGCAGAACTGGAAGGAGGAGGATAGTCGCGGGACAGCATCGGAAGGGGAGGGGGCCACTGAACAGCGGCTGAAAGCCCTGGGGGCTCTGCTTGCAGGGGAGGGTTGAGGAAGGGGGGCAGAGGGCAGAGGCTGGAACAGTTGGGGCAGCTTGGGGGCTCCCCACTAAAGACCACAGAGAGCTTGGGGTCTTGAAGCTGAGCCTCAGCAGGGGCTCATGGGAGCAGGGCACAGCTGAGCCCCACGGGCCCCGCGTTCCCCAGGGGCCAGGCAATGCCGCAGGTCATCCGAAGAGCAAAGGTGGGAGGGCGAGGGGGATGGGGAGCCCCAGACCCGGGCTTCCACAGAGGAACCAATGATCGGCAATCTTCGGGGAAACGGCGCTGCCTGACCTCGGCGGATCCCAAAAGACTGTTCGGGGCGGATTTAAAGGCGGACCACCCCCGGGGGGCGGGGGCGGGGGGCGGACGCACACCTCGGACCAGGAGCCAAGGAAGCGCGAGCTCGGCGGGTCCTAGAGCCGCCAGGATCCCCCGGATTCCTTCAGGGCGGGGCGAACAACCAGCGAGGGAGCTCTCGTGCTCCCGAACATCTGGATCCAGCTGTGGGGAGCACACCGCTGGCTCAGGGACAGATTCGGGCGTGTCAAACAAGTGAAAGCAGTTAATCACAAGCTAGCAGTTAGCCGGGACAGAGAGCGGCGGTCTGGTTTCTAGCCGGAGGAAAGTTCGGGACCGTCCCAAGTGGGAGAAGCCGGGGCAGGTGCAAGTCCCTGACCCCCCCCCCCAAGTGCTGGATTCGGCCAAAGGAACATGCAAGCAGGGCTCGGCCGGGCCAGGGTTCAAATAAAGACACCAAGGATATCCACTTCATCTAGGTACTATAAGGCTTTCCTGAGATCATATCTGGAGAGCCCTTGGCCATCTTCAAAAGCAATGTGAGCGTGAGCTGTTATAATTGCTGCCATCCCTCCGGCATCACATCATTTCTCTCCAATTGCAGAACAGTCCAAACCCCGCCCAGTTTGGCCCCTCACACTTCTAAGCTGGACCTGGTTTCCCGTTTCTGTGTTCTCATCATCCCTTCACCCTTGTTTCTAACCAACCCTCCTCTTCCTAGAATATATGAGTCTAATCCCATCCCAAACAAGAATTTTGGTGGTGGCACACCCTGTTGTTCCAGGATAAAATGCAGGCTCAACTTGGTCTCTAAAACTCCTCACCATCTGCATCAGCTTTCTAGCTTTTGGGTACAAGAGCCACTCTTCACACACTAGATGTTTCCAACAAAAACAGGCTGTTGCCTAAAGTTGGTCTCCCATCTGCCCCCTCCGTGCCTTTGCATAGGTCTTTACCCCCAACACAAGTAACTAGAATAAAGGACTGGAGAGATAAGAAGGGCTCGAAGGCCTTGTCTCCTATAGGCAACAGGGAGCTCAGAAGTTTATGGATTGAGGGTGCTGGGGTTTGACAGGAGCAGCTTTAGAAAGATCACTTTGATGGCTGAAGGAAGATGGACTGGAGGGGGGGTGGGGGGAAGACCAAGGCCGAGGAGGCGATATACTGATGCTCTATAGAAGATATTGACCAGAGAAACTGCAGGGGTGTAATCTACAGATGCTCTATAGAAGATATTGACCAGAGAAACTGCAGGGGTGAAATCTACAGGAGAAACTGACAAGGGATTCTGCAGAAGTGAAAGTAACACACTTTGGCATCATATCGGATCTGGGGGTGAGAAATAGTGAGGAATCCAGGATGAACCTAGGAGGATCAGGGAGCCTGAAGGACAAGGAGGATGGTATCTTCAGTAGTAACAGAGAAGGGTAGGAGAGGGCTGTTTATTTAGGAAGAAAAATAAAGAGTTGTTTTAAACATGTTAAGTTTGTCTACTGGATAAATGACACAAGTTGTCTCAAAGGCAGCTAGAGATGTGCAATTGGAGGTTGGTGGAAAGCTTAACAGATGAATGGAAGATTGCCTGGAAAGGAAGGAAGGAGAGAAAGGGAGGGAGGGAAGGAGGGAGAGTGAGGGAAGGCAAGCAGAAGAAAGAGGAAGGAGGGAAAAGGAGAAAGAGTTTAATTGAAATACTGTCCAAGTATTTCAATTAGACAAAGAACTGATTTATGAGTCTGCTTGAGTTCATCAAGGTCTTATAATCTGTAAGTATCTCCTTTACAACGGGAGTCAGTATAAAGCTGTGCATATCCTTTGATCCAGCAGTGTCTCTACTGTGTCTCTGTCCCAGAGATCATAAAAGAGGGAAAAGGACTCACATGAGCAAAAATGTTTGTGACAGCCCTTTTTGTAGTGTCAAGGAACGAGAAATGGAGTGGATGCCCATCAACTGGGGAGTGGCTGAATAAATGATGGTATATGAATGTCATGGAATATTAGTGTTCTGTAAGAAACGACCAGCAGGACGATTTCAGAGAGGCCTGGAGAGACTTGCATGAACTGATGCTGAGTGAAATGAGCAGAACCAGGAGATCATCATACACAGCAACAACAAGATTAAATGATCAACTCTGACGGGTTTGGCTCTTTTCAACCACAAGTGATTCAGGCCAGTTCCAATGGACTTGGGCTGGAAAGTTGCCTTCTGCATTCAGAGAGAGGACTGGGGGACTGAATGTGGATCAAAGCATATTATTTTCACCTTTTTGGTGATTTTTTTTCTTTCTTGTGTGTGTGTGTTTTTTTTTGGTTTTTTTTACCCTTTTGATCTGATTTTTTTAGTGTATGACTGTTGGAAATACCTTTAGAAGAAGTGCACATTTAACCTATATCAGACTGCTATCCAGAGGAGGGAAGAAGGGGGAAGAGAGGGAGAAACCCTTTTGCAAAAGTGAATGTTGAAGGAAAATAGAATGATTCTGGACAGGTTATTGGCAGGAAGGAGGAACATGTGTTGAAACTGGAGATAGTTTTACTCCTAGTACAGCCCTGTCAGACGAATTAGCAGAGAATTAGGAGAACTGTACAGAGGTGGGATATAAAAAGTATTAGTAAAAAGAAAAGGCTGTGAAATCAAATTGTTTAAAAAAAAAGAAAGAAAAATGGGGAAATTGTGAGAAACGAATGGGCATTTATTTGGTTTCCACAGTTATGAAAATTGGAGAAATGAAACAAATCAGAAAACTGAAACCTGGTAGAATATCAAAGAACAATCAAAGGTGGAGGTTAGTTACCTTCCCCCAAAAGAAAGTGAGCTCCTTAGGGGCAGGGACTGACTTTTGTTATAAGGCCCACTCAGGGCCACTCAGAGCCCCCCAGGGGCTCCAGGGGGACATCTCGAGGAGAAGGCTGGAAAGCCAACTGGCCCATGCTCTGATAGACACCTGTGGTGGGGGGGGGAACAGAGACAGACAGAAAGACAGAGACAGACACAGAGGGGAGGCGGGAGAGGGAAACAGAGACACAAGCTGGAGGGGGAGCAGCAGGGGGGACCTGGGGCCACCTCACTCTGGGACAGGCCAGGCACCGGCCAGGGTAAATCTGATTCAATAAACACCCCTGGCTCCCTGCCCTCCAGGAGCCGGCAGACACCCTAGGAAGGAAGCTGTAAAGGGGTGGGGGGGAGGGTGGGGGAGGGGGGAGGGTTCCACTTGCAACAAGGAAGGCCTGGGGAGGAGTTTGGCGCTGGGCCCTCCAGGGGGACCCGGGGGGATTTCGGGGGGAAGCAGCGACTCTCAGCTGACAACCCTGGAGACTAACCGGGCCTGGGTCACAAGGATGGGGAAGTGAGGGGGTGCAGCCAGTGGATGGGGGGCCTGGGGCAGAGCTGGGGACTCAAACAGGGAGATTAAAGGGTGACCAGAGAAGGGGGCTTCCTGGGGGGAGGGGCAGCAAGGCCAAGGAACGCCTGAAGTCGGCAATGAGCTCAGAGTAAACTGAGGCCGGGCTGAGAGGCGAAGGCCTGGGGAAGAAGGGAGAGGGAGGCCCTGGGGCCGGGGCCGACAGACTGCTCCTCCGCCCCTTAGGAGCAGAGGGAGACCCCCCCCAAGGGAAGCGGGAGCAGACGCTGCCGGGAGCCCAGCAGGGAGACCAGGCCCCTAGGGGGCCCCCAAGGCTGCTGGGGCCACACAGGCTCTCCCACGTCCGAGCGAACGCCCGGTTAGCAAAGGGGGGAGGGGCCG
>JAJPUD010029903.1:0-13546 GCA_023553655.1 Myrmecobius fasciatus
ACAGATCCAGGAGATACAATCTAAGAATTATTGGACTCCCTGAAAATACATTTAGTGATATGGGAAAATATGTTGAAGAAAACAACTTCATAAAACATATATTTAGCAAAATGGAATAAGAAAACAACTTTTTGAAAAATAGAACTGGTGAAATGGAAAAGGAGAACACGTGACAAAATAGAAAGGGGTGAAATAAAAAATCCAATGAACAAAACTCCTTTAAAAGTACAATTAACCAAATGCAAAAGGAGATAAACAAGGTATCTGAAGAAAATAATTCAGTATAAATTAGAATTGGACAAATGGAAGTGAATGACTGAATGAGATTTCAAGAATCAGTAAAACCTTTTTGGAAAAGCAACTGACCTGAAAAATAAACCCAGAAGAGGCAATCTAAGAATTATGGAGAAAATATTGGAAATTCTATGAAATTCATGAAAACAACAATGAAAAAAATTCCTGGATAACATATTTCAAGAAATCATCAAGGAAAACTCTTCTGATATCTAGAAACTGAGGGTAAAACAGTCCTTGAAGGAATCCACTAATTATTTCCTGAAAAAGACTCCAACATGAAAACTCCAAAGAATATTGTAGCTAAATTCCAGTACTATCCAATCAAAGAGAAAATACTGCAAGCAGCCAGAAAGAAACAATTCAAATATCAAGGAGCCACAATCAGAACTATCCCAAACCTAACAGCTTCCACTTTAAAGGATCAAAGGTCCTGGAATATAATATTCTGGAAGGCAAAGGAGCTTGGACTACAACCAAGACTCAATTATCCAGTCAAACTAGCATTAATTTTTGGGAGAAAAGTTGAACATTCAATAGAACAGAGGATTTTCAATGGTTTGTAATGAAAAGACCAGAGATGAACAGAAAATCTGATCTTCAAATATTCAAGAGAAGCATAAGAAGATGAAAAAGGAAAGAAAAAAATATATTTTTAAAGGTTAAAATATTTACATTCCTACATGGGAATATTATATGTGAACTCTTGAGAACTGTATCTTTGTCAGGGGTATACTTAGAGGGTGTAAATATAAGTTGATTTTAATGTAGTGATATGAAAAAAACCTAGGAGTAGAAAAAGAATTGTACTGATAGAGAGAATAAGGGAGGTAAATGGGGTAAATTATATGATATGAAGAGGCAGAAAAAACCTATTACAGTTGAGGGAAAGAAGGGAGAGGAATGAGAATTGTTTGAACCTTGATCTCATCAGATTCAGCTTAAAGAGGAAATATCACATATACTTAATTTGCTATAGAAACTTGTCTCACCTATAGGGAAGTAGGAGGAGAAAGGGGAAAGGAAAGGAAGAGACTAATAGAAGGGAGAGCAGAAATAGAAGAAGAAAGGAATAAGAAAGAGAGAGGGACTGAAAAAAGGTAGGGCAGTTTGAGGGAGGTGGTGGTCAGAACCAAAATATTTATGGGAGGGGGGAAATGTTAAAGGAAAGAGGAAAATATAACTTGGATAAAATAGGATGGTGGGAAATACAGTTAGTAATTTCAACTGTGAATGTAAATGGGTTTAATGCTCCCATAAATTGGAAGCAGATAGTAGGGTGGATTAAAAGGCAGAATCCTACAATATGTTGTTTATAAGAAACACATTTGGTCAAGATCTTGATCTCAGATCACATAAAACAAAAAGAGAGCTAATTACCAGAGAAGGAAGGAAACTATATTTTATATGCACCAAGTGGTATAACGTCCAAATTGCTAGAGAAAAAGTTGAGAGCTGCAAGAAGAAAAAAAAATTATACTAGTAGGGAATCTCAACTTCCCTTTATCAGAACTAGATAAACCAAAACACAAAATAAAAAAGAAAGTAATTAAGAAAGTAAATAAAATTTTAGAAATGTTAGGTATAATAGATATTGAAGTAAACTGAATGGAGCCAGAAAGGAATATACTATTTTTCTTGGAGGTACATGAAACCTAAACAAAAATGGACCATGTATTACAGAATAAAAATCCCACAATAAAATGCAGAAAATTGGAAATAGTTAATGCATCATTTTCAGATCATGATGTAATTGAAATCACCTGTAATAAATAGTCAAGGAAAAAAACTGACCAAATTTAATTGGAAATTAAATGATCTAATCCCAAAGAATGAGTTGGTGAAACAATCATAGAAGCAATCAATAATTTCACCCAACAGAATGGCAAAAATTTATGAGATGCAGTCAAAGCAGGTCTTAGGAAAAATTTTATATCTTTAGATGCTTATATAAATAAAATAGAGAAAGAGAAGATCAATGAATTTGACATGCAACTAAAAACTTAGAAAATTAAGGCAAAATTAGAACCGTAAATTAAATACCAAATTTGAAATTCTGAAAATAAGAGGATAGATCAATAAAAGTGAAAATAAGATAATTATAAAACTAAAAAATAAAACTAAGAATTGGTTTCATGAAAAAACAAAAACAATAAAATAGATAAACCTTTGGCTAATTTGATTAGAAAAAGGAAAGAAAAAATCAATTTACCAGTATCAAAAATGAAAAAGATGAACCTACCATCTTTGAAGAGGAAATTAAAGCAATAATTAAGAACTATTTTGCCCAACTGTATGCCAATAAATCTGATAATTTAAGTGAAATGGAAGAATTCATATAACAATATAGATTGTCTTGATTTATACCAGGAATGCAGGGCTGGTTCAATATCAGGAAAACTATTAACATAATTGATGATGTCAATAATCAAACTAACAGAAATCATATGAATATCTCAATAGTTGCAGAAAAAGCATTTGACAAAATACAATACCCATTCCTATTAAAAACACTAGAAATCACAGGAATAAATTGAGTTTTCCTTAAAATGACAAGTAGCATTTATCTAAAACCATCAACAAGCATTATATATAAAGGGGATAAGCTAGAAGCATTTGCAGAAGATCAGAGATTACGCACTATTACTATTATTATTCAATATTGTACTAGAAATACTATCTTAAGCAATGAGTAGGAAAAAATTGCAGGAGTTAGAGTAGGTAATGAGAAAACAAAATTATCACTCTGCAGATAATATGATGGTATACTTAAGAGAATACTAAAGAATTAACTTAAAAAACTACTAAAAACAGTGAACAATTTTAGTAATGTTGCAGGATATAAAATAAGCTCCCATAAATTATCAGCATTTCTACATGTTATCAACAAAGTCCAGCAGCAAAAAATAGAAAGAGAAATCCCATTTAAAACAATTGTAAATAATATAAAATATTTTCAGAGTCTACCTCTTAATACAAAGCCAGGAATTATATGAACACAATTAGAAAATACTGTTTACACAAATAAAGTCAGATCTAAATAGTTGGAAGAATATCAAATTCTCATGGCTAGGTCAAGCTAATATAATAAAAATGACAATTCTACCTGAATTAATCTATTTATTCCATGCCATACCAATCAAACTATCAAAAACTCCTTTATACAGCTAGAAATAATTGATTTAAAAATTCATCTGGGAGGCAGAGCCAAAAATGGCATAGTAAAGGTACGAACTTGCTCAACCTCTCCCACAAACTTCTCCAAATTCTTTTCAATAATGATTCTAAACATATTTTAGAGATAAACATAAGAGATAAACTAGAACATTCTCCAGCTAAAAGGAATTTAGAAGGTCAGCAGGAAATATGTTTGACATCAGAGTCAGAGTTCAGTGTGCTTGGTTGGTACAGAGCAGGCTCAGCAGCCCAAGACCCATACCCAGCCTTGGGCTAGCCCTGGCCTCAACTTAGTCCATGAATGAGCAGTACTACTGTGGCTTCCTGACCTCTCAGCTTAGAGACACCAAAGAGGACTTGGAAGTTCAGCACAAAAGGTCTGTGGAACCAGGGTGGAAGTCTAGTAGATAATCCCATGGCAGGTTGCACCAGGACAGCTCCAGCTCCAGCCCAAACCCTCTCTGGCCTCAGCCCAGCCTTTGCTGGACCCCAGCATTAGCAAGGTGCGACCTCTGAATCAGCAGTAGTGCTAAAGGCTTCTGGACCTCTTGGCTCTGGGAACACTAGGGAGGACTTGGAACATCAGTGGAGAGGGTCTGTGGCAACGAGTGGGAGTTCTATGTGCAGCCCCAGTGTAGTCCAGTGCAGGGTCCCCAGTCCCACGCTAAGCATCAGCAAAGCAGAATTCTGTTGATTCAGCACACTAGATCTTAAAACTGCAGTGGGGCAGGGACACTTCTAACAGCTCCAGGGCAGAAAAAATGGCTTGTGGTAAGATTCCTCAAAGGATTTCTGAAAACGACTGCACAAAATCCCTGAAACTTGGGAAAGTTCACCTTGGAAACACAGCCCCACTCTAAAAAAGAGTTAAAACACAAGCAATAGACTAGGAAAAAGGAGAAGACAGCAAAAAAATGTTTCTGACCATTGAAATTTATTATGGTGATAAGGAAGATCAAAAGACACATTCAGAAGATGATAATAAAGTCAAAGCTCCTGTGTCCAAAGTCTCCAAGAAAAAGAAGAATTGGACTCAGGCCATGGAAGAACTCAAAAGGGATTTTGATAATCAAGAAGAGAGATAGAGGAAATATTAGGAAAAGAATTGAGAGGCACAAAAGGAAATGCAAAAAGTTAATACAAGAAGACTGCCTTAAAAAGCAAAATGGACCAGTTGGGAAAAGAGGTAGAAAAGTTCCCTGAGGAAAATACTTCTTTAAAAAATAGTTGAGCAGATGAAGCTAATGACTTTTCATAAATCAAGAAGCAAAAGAGCAAAATTTTTAAAAATGAAAAACTATGAAAAGAATGAGAAATATCACATTGAAAAAAAACTGATCTGGAAAATATATCCCGGAGAGAAAATTTACACATTATTGGTCTACCTGAAAGTCATGATAAAAAATAGAGCCTGTATCTTTGAAGAAATTATAAAGGAAAACCGTCCTGATATTCTAGAACCAGAGGTTAAAGTTGAAATTGAAAGAATCTACCAATCATGTCATGAAAAAGATCCTCAAAATGAAAACTCCCAGGAAAATTACAATCAAATTCCTGAACTCTCAGGTCAAGGAGGAAATATTACAAGTATCCAGAATGAAATAGTTCTAGTGGAGCCACAATCAGGATAACACAAAATTTAGCACCTTCTACATTAAAGAACTGGGAGGTTAGGATATGATATTTCAGAGAGCAATAGAGCTAAGATTACAACCAAGAATCACCTATCCAGCAAAACTGAGTGTAATCTTTCAGAAGAAAAGGTTGTCATTCAATGAAATAGAGCATTTTCAAACATTTTTGATGAAAAGATTAAAGCTGAATGGAAAATCTGATTTCAAATATAGTACTCTGGTGAAGCATAAGGTGGTAATCAGGAAAATGATATCATAAGGAACTTAAAAAAGTTTATCTGTTTACACCCCTACTTGGGAGGATGATACTTGTAACTCATTGAACTTTCTCATTATTATGATAGAAGTTCAAAGGGGCATATATAGACAGAGGGCACAGATGTGAGTTGGATATGAATGGATAATATCTTTTTTTTTCAAATGATGAAATTAAGGGTTGGTGAGAGAGGAATGAAGGAAAAGCGAGAAGTGGAAGGGTGCAATTTATTTGCCATAAAAAAAGAGGCAAGCAAAAGCTTTTACAGTGGAGGAGTAGAGAGGAAGGAGAGGGAAAGAAAGTGATTCTTACTCTAATCAGAATTGCCTCAAAAGTTCCAATAATCTTGTGATGAAGAGAGTCATCTACACCCAGAGGGAGGACTGTGGGAACTGAGTGTGAGGTCCAACATAGCATTTTCACTCTTTCTGTTGTTGTTTGCTTGCATTTTGTTTTCTTTCTCAGTTTTTTTGTCCTTCTTGATCTGATTTTTTCTTGTGCAGCAAGATAACTGTATAAAGGGGTATACATATATTGGATTTAACATATCTTTTAATATATTTATCCTGTATTGGATTACCTGCCATCTAGGGGAGGAGGTGGGGGGAAGGAGGGGAAAATTTGGAACGCAAGGTTTTGTAAGGGTCAATGTTGAAAAATTACCCATGCATATGTTTTGTAAATAAAAAGCTATAATAAAAATAAATAAATGAATGAAAAAGGAAAAAAAAGAATTGTCTCAAAAAGGAAATAACATACATATTCAATAGGATATAGATAGATTTCTATATATTTCCCTGTCAAAAAAAATGGTAGGAGAATAGGATATGGGAAGAGAGAGCATATTAGGGGAAAGAATGGTCACTACCAAAACACTTTTGAGAAGGGACAGAATAAAAGAAAAGAATGAATGAGGAGAAATACAGTTAGCAATAGTAATTGTAAAAATGAAATAGGAGAAAGTTTTTCTGATAAGACTTCATTTCTCAAATATAGAGGGAACTGGGTCAAATTAAAAAGAATAAGACTCATACTCCAATTAATAAATGATCAAAAGAGATGATCTGTGTCCAAAGGGCTATAAATTCATGCATACCCTTTGGCCTAACAACACCACCACTTAGCATGAACACCAACAAAATTCAGGGGGGGAAAAGGAAAATGACCTATATCTACAAAAAATATTCATAGCAGCTGTCTTTTCAAGGCAAAAAAATAAATTGAAAATTAAGGGAATGTCCATTAATTGGTGATGGTTCAATAAACTGTGATTTGTGTTTATGATGGAATATAATGTTTTATGAGAAATTATAAGTAGGATGCTCTCAGGAGGAAAAAATATAACCTGGAAATTCCTCCATGAACTCAAGCAAAGTGAAATGTAATATAAACACAGTTAGAGTAGTGTTTTTGGATGACTAGCTGTGAATGACTTTGCTATTCTCAAAAGTATTGTCAATAGTGAAAAAATCCTATCCATATTCAGAGAAGGAACTGATTGTATCTTGGTATAGACTGAAGCATTCTCTCCTTCTCTCTCTACCTTTCTTCCTTTTTATTTTCATTCATCTATGTTTTTTTTCACAATTTGACTTTTATGGAAATGTTTCACATAAGTTCACTAGTCGTTTCTTAATTGTGAGTGGAGAGAAGGGAGAGAACTTAGAATTCAAAAATTTTAGAAACAAATGTTTAAATTTTTTTTGTTCTGATTGTAACTGGGGAAAATATCAAATAAATAAAAATTAAATTAAAAAAGGGAAAAAAATTCATCTGGAATAACAAAAGGCCAAAAATTTCAAGGCAATTAATGAAAAATCTTATTCAACCATTCCCTAATTGGTGGGCAATACCTCAGTTTCCAATTCTTTGCCACCACAAAAAAGAGCTACTATAAAAATTTTTATACAGATGGGTTCTTTTTCCTTTTTGATTTTTTATCTTTGGGATAAAGACCTAGTTGTGGTATTTCTAGATCAAAGTGTATACAGACTAAAACCTATGATTCTATTTCGCTATGACTTAAATGGAAATTAACACTTACTATGATATACTTCGCATAATGATCAAATTATACTTGTATAAGAATCGTAGAATTGCAGAGCTGGAAAGGATCTTAAAGATACTCTGGTGTCTAATACAATGAACTAACTTTACAGATAAAAGAAAATGTCTTTCTGATTGAAAACATATCAAGTAAATGCTTGAGTTGAGAATAGAAGGAATATTGTTTTGTTTTGTTTTGTTTTTAATTTTAGTTCATCCATTAAATAAGCATTTATTAAGCATTGACTAATTTCCAGACATTGGGCTCAGAACTGGTGTTACAAAGACAAAAGAATGAAATAATCATTAAGGAGATTACCTTCTACTAAAGGAGGGAAACATACAATAGTGAATAGTAAATATACACAAGGTAAATTTAAGGTAATTTCAGACAGGAGATAATAAAGATATAGAGTCCTATTCAGCTTCACATAGGTATCATTTTTTCTGGGCAAGTCAATGACATTAGAAATGGAGCACAAATTCAGTTCCCATGAATGTTTATCAAGAGTTGTGAGTAGCAGGAAGTACTGGCAAAACAGATAGAAGAAGTAAGGCTCCATTTATATTTGCTTACAATATCCAGTAGTAAAACATGAAATCAGTGTTAATCACTTTCCATAAGCTTTTATCATACCATCATTGTTTCAACAAGTTGCTAAAAACAATTAGAGCTATCTTTACACCCACTACTTTTCCTATTTTCTTTGAAGGGCAAGCCAACATTTCAGTGTTTAATGTAATCATTCGGTTACTTGTCACAAGAACTTTGATTTAAGACAGAGCTATTTCAGTAGAATGAGTTCATGGAACAGCAGTAGTAATTTCAAACCATCATAACCTCCAAGATGAATACTCTTGTAGACATTAATGTAAGGACCTTTGGAATGAGACTTCTTGAATACATTTGAATAAACCCATGAATGAGTGATAAAGTGAAGTAGAGTATTAGGTAATGGAAAATGAGTAAGATGAGGAAGTCAGGGATTAGGGTGTTTGCAAGAATATCAATACATATATAGAAGTCTCTTAGTGTAAGGGTAGGAGTTGGGGAGAAGAAAAATATTAGGAGCTAAATATTCAACATACTGAAGAAGGAAGAAAAGTGTCCTGGAGAGCTACAGTCAATAATAACTAGTTGTTTTTATTAGGGTGCAGATGTGAATTGTATGTAACTCAAAGGAGGAAAGGTTATTTGGTGATAGTGATAAAGAAAAAATATGAGAGGCGAAAAGGAAAGCAAGGTGTCCATGCCCCAAAGAAAAAAAATGAATTATAATTATCTCAAGATCCTAAATCTGACTCTAGTAAAGATTATATACTCTCTGCTCACCACCTTAATATCTAACAATATGTAACAATTTTATAGTGGTTTAAGTTTGCAAAATACTTTATTATTTCATTTGTTCCTCATAACAACCTTGTAGAAAAGGTGGTATTCTAGCCCCCATTTATATATGAGAAAACTGTGTCTAAGAACAATTAAATTACTTCTCCAGGATCACAGAACTAGTATTCAATTGATTAATTAACTTTAGATCTTCCTGATTTAAAGACTAACTTGCATCAATTTGCATAAATATCCTTGAGGATATTCACTTATATATTTCCATCTACACAAATCAGTCTACATTCACCATAACCAGCATTCTAGATTTTTTAAATAATCATTTATTATCAATAAGACAAAATAACAATAATCATAATTAACAACAACAATAATAATAGTCAGCTAGATGCTGTGGTAATTAAAGTACCAGGCATAAAATCAGGAAGTCTTGTGTTCAAATGCAGCTTTAGTTTTTGTTTGTTTGTTTGCTTGCTTCAGTTTCTTCATCTGTAAAATGCGCTAGAGAAGGAAATAGCAAACTACTTCAATATCTTTGCCAAGAAAATCCCAAGTGAATTTACAAAGAATGGTTCATGACTAAAACAACAGAACAACAATAATAATAATCTTACAATCCACACAAAAAAACTGTGCCACACCTATGTGATTCTCCCACCAATATATTACTATGGATGTGTAAGAGAGGGTACAAAATTCTAGGAATCTAAGAGGGAAGTATTTGAGAGAGGAAATCACTAGTGTTTATAGTAACTAATAACTCTGGATTGATGACTTTGATTTCATTGCACCACACAAAACACTGCATCTGTGCCAACAGAGGAAACTTGTACTTCCTACTGCTAATCTGATCCTTCAGTCACCTTGTGGAGAACCTACAATAAAGAGAGGAGCAACTGTTCCTTTGACCTTAAATTTTCCACTTCGGATAAGTTCCTAATTGTTGAAGGAAGAAGAGGAAAATTTAATGGTGAGTGCAAATTCTTTCACGTGCTGTGCAAGATCAACTTTCATTTACTGTTGTACCATTTTTTTGTCTTATTTCCTGACTTTTAAAGAAAAAGGAGCAATGAAATGGAGTCTCCTAGATAATCATCTGACCAAGTGATTTATATTCCACTTGTCTCCAGTCTAATCTCAGCCTCTTTTGGGAATAGGAAAGATGACTTCCACTAAAAGATAAATACTCTCAAGCCCCATCATCCCCTACATATCTCAGGGATTCAGAAACCCTCTAATTCAGCAGCCAACCTCCATCCCTCACCAACTGTTTCCTTACTCCTTTTCCTTTAAATCACCTAGCTCAAAGTTCCAATCAGTCACCATCTTTTTCTGTACTCTCTGGAAGGTCTCTTCCATAGGCAACAAATTTCCCTTCCTTCTAAATCTTTTCCCCACCCACTCCTTCCATCTTCTAGCTATTAAAACTTGGTTAGTCCCAATGATACAGCATCCATGGCCACACTTTCTAGTGCTGGTTGAACCTTCATTAATTCCCCTGTCCTCATTGTTTAAAATATGCAGTTTAAGGCTTCTTATTCCCACTTCCAGGTTTCCTCCCTACATCCATCACTCAAGAATCATTACCCTTTTGAGGTCTATATAATCCAAATTTATCATTAAATCAAAAATCAGGCAGCTGTTGTCTATAGATCTCCAAGTCAATTTCCTTCATTCCTCACCAAATTTGATTAACACAATCACAATTATTCTCTTCTCCCAAATTTTTGCCCTCATACTATGGTACTTCATCAATAATATTGACTCTATTAAATACCCTATTACTCAGTTGCTCAATATACTCACTTTCAATGGCCTACTCCTCCACTTAAGTTATGAGAAGAATGATTATTTATCTTTCATATTAATAGTCAATTATTGAAATTTAGGAGACTCCCAGCTTTCTTCCCCTGATCTATTTCCTTTTCCAAACTCTCAAGGACAAGGCTGATGAAAAACAGGATTTCCCTTCTTCTGGGTATTACTGCTCCATTAGAACTACCTCAAACTTGGGTGGAGCATATAAATTTTTTAAATAGATTGCCCAGGGCTAAGGGTAACTTAGAAGTAAATGACATAAGCAAAGTTGATTAAAATAATTCTATCCCCTCATTGTAATATTTGTTTTCTCATTAACTGTTAACCAATTAGTACTGATTGCCACCCTCAAGAACATCTATCTTCCAAGGGTATACAGACTGTGAGTCTGCTGCCATGATTGTCTTTATCCTTTAAGAGTAACATTAATCTTTTATTATAACTAATTGCTAAAAATTATTCTCTTAAACTTTTTAAATGTCATAGACACACACAAAGATGACCATACCCTTGATCTTGGAAGCACCCACAAATACACTTCTTCATGCAGAAGAATTACAAAATCCCCTTTTCCAACCATAATATATATGCTCTTCCCTCTTCTTCTGCCTTCCCTTAAAAATACTGTACCTTGTTTACACCAGGCCTCTAATTCCTCAATCTTTCAATTCTCTCCCATGTCATTCTTCCTGAAATAGCCACTCACCTCTTTTCCTCATCTTGCTTCTTTGGTCAAGTAATTCAACTTTATGCTACCTTTTCTTTTTATTGAGCCCTTAATTGCTTATCATTTTGTCAGTTCCACCAAAACTGCTCTCTTCAAAGTTACCGATGATCTCCTAATTGCCAAATCCAGAAGATGAAGAAGGCTGAGAGAAATAATCTCAATCAAATAATGAATTAACAACTTGGTGAAGAAATAAGAAATGGTAAGTTTATCCTGGAAAGGATTACCCATGTATTTATTACCTAGAGCTTATGTCCAACAAATTCCATTGTCTCCTTTATGGCTCCAGAATCAAATACAAATCCCTTTATTTTGTGTTCAAAGTTCTTCATAAGCTAGCCCTCTCCCACATTTCCAGTCTTCTTGTACCTTATTCTCTATCGCTTATACTTCAATTCAGTGATATTGGCCTCCTTACTCTTCCTCACACTAGATATTCTATTTCTCATCTCTGGATGTTTTCTCTCACTGTCCCTGAAGCTTGGGATGCTCTTCTCCTTCATCTCCACCTACTATCTTAACTGGCTTCCTTCATGTCCCAAATAAAATATCATTTTCTACTAAAAACATTTCCTGATTTCTCTTTATTCTCTATTTAGTCATTTCCTATTCATCCTGTATTTAGTTTTTTTGTACATATTTGTTTGCTGTCTTCCCATTGTGTCCAAGAACAGAGACCATTTTTGCCCTTTTTGAGATCCTTAACTCTCAGTACACTATCAGATGCTTAGTAAATATCTATTGACTGACAAATACTTCTTTACTAACTTTTGTCTTGAAATCTTCTTTTCATCTTTATTTCAACTAATTGATATTTATAAAAATTTTCAATAAAAAAAATCCTTTGAAATAGCATTGGGAGGAGTGCAACCAGGATGGCAGAGAATAGACACATCTTTTTTTTCTGAAGTCTCCCCACAATCCTCACACTAACCGCAAATCCACTCTCTGAATTACTTTTTGGGTGACACAACCCATGAATATTGGGAGTGTAACAAATTACCAGTAGAAGATAATTTCGAAGATCTCCAGAAAAGGTCTGTTTCAATCAGGCATGGAGGGAAGGGAGTCAAGCACAAGCAGGCCAAGCATAGATGCTAAGTGCAGGCAATGCATTGTGGGCACTGGGTGATGTGGGCTCCAAGTGCCAGAGAGTCTACTAGGAGTAATCTATAGTAGTGTTGGCTATTCTGCCCTGGCTGCAAGCCAACAGATCAGCAGACTAGTTATAAGAAATACAAAATAAATACAAACGGGAAATAGTTAAATCCCAAACACCAGAACTTCACATGACCCACCGAGCACCAGAAGTCAGGCACCACTGACCCAGCGCAACCAATTCCTCTTGTAGAGGAAACTTTGACAATCTCCCCATAGCCCTAAAAACAGCCCTCAACTTTATAAAAAAATGAGCAAAAAAGCAAAAAGAACTCTTACTATAGACAGTTTTTGCTATTGTTGTTTGTATTTTTTTTCTGGGGTAATTGGGAGTTAAGTGACTTGCCCAAGGTCACACAGCTAGGAAGTGTTAAATGTCTGAAACTAGATTTGAACTCAGGTCCTCCTGAGTTCAGGGCTGGTGCTGTATCCCCTGCGCCACCTAGCTGCCCCTATAGACAGTTTTTAATGGCGAAAGAGAAGAACAGATTTTAAACCCTGAGGTTATTAAATGCAAATCATCTCTAGATAAAGCCTCAAAAGGTGATATAAATCTCACAAGGCTCTCTTGGAAGAAATTTAAAGGGATCTTAAAAGAGAGCTAGAAGAAAAGTAGGGAAAGGAAATGAAAACTTTGCAAGAAGGTTTGGAAAAGGAAACACAGAAATTATCTGAAGAAAATTTCTTACAAAATACATTTAATGAAATGGAAAAAGCATAGAGCTTTTTACAAAATAGATTTGACTATTAGAAAATGGAAATGGAAAAAAAGAAAACAACTGCCTGAAAAACAGAATTTGTGAAATGGGAAAAAAAATCCATACAACAAAACAACTCATTTAAAAATTCAATTGGCCAAATACAAAAAGAACTAAAAAAGGTAAATGAAGAAAATAAGTCACTAAAAATGAGAACTGAACAAATGGAAATAAATGACTCAATGAGACATCAAGAATCAGTCAAGCACAAGAAAAAAAGAATAAAGGAATTAGAGTAAGTCATAAGGAAACCAAATTATCACTCTTTGCAGATGATATGATGGTCTACTTAGAGAACCCTAGAGAATCAACTAAAAAACTATTAGAATT
>JAJPUD010029904.1:0-12722 GCA_023553655.1 Myrmecobius fasciatus
AATGATAAATTTGAGCAAGAAGTAATCTTAGACATTTACTGCTGACCTTCTTATTTGTCTTGGATTGTAAAATTATTGCACACTATTTTTTTGTTGATTCTACTACTCCAGAATTCATTTTAAGGTTTTATTTTATAGTTGTTTGGAGGGGAATTTGAAAGAACTCTAGCAAATCCCTGCCTTTTCTCTCCCATCTTGGCTTCTTGTCTCCCTAGATTCCATTATTTCTTTCTTTATTTTGTATAATTTGTTAACTAGAATTTCCTGCAAAGGATCTAAATCCATGGATTTCAGGCATGGGTTAGCCTACATTTCATCTTCCACAACAAATATTAAACATGCAGAAAAATGATAAAACCCATGGAAAAAATGCAGGAATATCAAAGACTTCAATAGTCCATTGAACTCTTTGGATTCCCCTGAATGGTCAAAACAATTTGAGAGCTGTTAAACATTACTTGTTGAGAACTGCACTGTCCAAAAAAAAAAGGTCCAAAAGAGCAGATCAGGTTTCTCAAATCCCATCATAGCCTTTTATAACTATTTTCTTCAAAATTTAGGGGTATCCCCTTGCTTTTCTAAGAAGTATGCTGTGTTTAGTTGGTTATAATTTTAATATATTGTATAATGAACTTCACAAACTTTTATTCAAAAATTAATATATCCATATAAAAAAGAATTTTAAAAAATGTGTATGAAACCACAAATCTCCAATATATATTACAGTGTTCACTGTTTAAAAAAAACAACCAAAAAAAACTCTTTTTGGGAGGCTGATACTTAAAAATAACAACTCCAAAATTCTTAACTTGAAAATTTCCTAATTCAATATATATCTTTTATTTGGGAATTTTTCTTCTAAATATCTAAAGCTAAATGTGATCACATGCATCTTGCTATCTACCATTGCAGAGGTTCTGTTTTCTTACTTTTGCACAGGAAAGGACACAGAAAGATTTTAAAGGTAAGTAATTTGACAAACTTAAATCTCTTATTAGGCCATGCATGTAGGAAGACATACATCTAGCCCCACCACACACAATATGTACACAAATAAGATAATATATACAGAAAAAAACATTACAAATTATTTTTTGGGGAGAAATGATATAAACTAAGAAAATTATGGTAAATTATTTGGAGAGGTGACATTGGAATATATCTTTGAAAAGTTATAAAGGCCCCTCTAGGTGTTGTTGAGAAGATAAAGCATTCAACTAATCCAACCATAACTCAACAAAATGTACTTTTTGGAAAACAAAGAGGAGAGTTCTGAAGTTGAAAATTAAAGGGAAAAAAAGAGAAAATTGAATACCAGATTTAAGGGAAGGATACTAGGTTTGTCTGTGTCTGTGTTTGTGTGTGTTGCTATCAATGGATAGCATGGCTACTAATTCGTAAGCAAATTCTTCACAAAACAATGTAAAGACATATCTTGGTATAATACAAATTGAATGAGGATGAATGTCAAATTTATATGGTATAATTTAAATATATTTTGATTTATGTATACTTGAAAAAATAAAAGATATATGATTTGACCAGAAGTCCAAAGATATTACTGTCTCTCATCAACAAAACACACAAATTTATTATTCAATAAGTAAATAAATTCAACTAAATACCACAGCCATATATACATTTATCAGGTTCGCACTCTGTATCAAGTGTTGTGTAAATATTCTGTTTAAAGGAGAGAATATCTAAATTATCCATCTCTATCCTGAAGATGTTTATAGTAGATTGGATGGATGAGAAAAGGCAAAAAACAAAAGCAAAAACAAAAAACTGAGGTAGATATTACTGATCTTTTAGTCCAACCCCCCCTCATTTTACAAATTTAGAAACTGAGGAATAGGGAATATTAAGTGACTTGTTCAAAAATCACACAGGCAGAAAACATTAGATGTTATATTTTAAGCCAAATCCTGATTGCAAAAGCACTGCTTTCTCCAATTCACCATACTACCAATCTTTATCCCATAGTGTAATCTTCACTATTGTTACTGCAATTATGCTTTATGCCTGGTAGTGTAAATTTATTAGCAATCCCAGTGTTTTCCCTCATACCCTTTGGATTACCATTTTCTAACATATCTAACTCTTTAATGTTCATACCAAGTGAACCTGGTCTTGATTTAAACTTTATCACTTTACCGATTAAATGTAATTTGAAAACCTCTCTTTTGGATGGAGATGAGGTCTTCCAATGCTGCATTATTTGACTGACTGTTCTTGTTTCCCTAGAAGACAATTGCATTGGTATGGAGCACAGTTATAATTTCTCACCATAAACCCACACAGAACACTTGGAAGTGGTCCAGAGGGCACAAAGCCAAAGGAGAAGGAGGTAAAGGGAAAACAGACAGACAAAGATAGAATCTATATAAATTCATTGACATAAACCATACACAATGATAATAACACAGAGACATATGCTTTCCATTTCAAAAACAATGTCACGACTGGAAACCTTGGTTCCATGGCAAATAATACATCTCCTATAACATGTCAGGCTCTGGTAATAACATTACAAATAAAAAATACAAAATATATTCTAGGAATATCAGGAAAACATATTTTTTAATGTTTTGTTAGGCATGGGGTACAATTTCTGCCACAATCTCTCATACTAGAGGTTTTTATGGATTGTCACTGAAGGGAAGGAATTGTCAGTAGATTTAGGGAGGAGATATATAATTCATTTTCCTAGTGAATTTACCTCATTATTATGTATTTATACCAGAACAAAGTTTATAATAAACATATATGTTAGTTTGTAAAATATCAATAATCCCTATTGCAATTCTGTTACTAGCACATTAAATGTGAAGTGAAAACCAGTGAAGTTAAGATCCCAAATCTATATAAAATATATACAAGACACTCAATATCTCATCTCTGGGCATTTTTTCTGTATGATATCTGCATGATACCTGGAGCACTTTCCCTTCTCTGCAATAACTACTGCACTTTTTTGGTTTTCTTCTAAAATCCCATGTTTTTACTGGAAGTGTTTCAACCCGTTACTTACAGTTCCTTCCCTGTTGTTTCCTGTTTATCCTGTATATGGCAGTATTAAGGAGGGCTAGCACTGTCATATGAGGGCTTACAAAGCCCTTTTCATGGCTGCTCATGCACTTTTGGGGTCAACCTAAGTCACCTATCTCTCCCCTGTGACTCTAAGAATCTGAATCATGTTCAATGGTCACACCTTATTAAACTGTCTCAACAAATGGCAAAACCAAGTTAAGGGTAAACACCAGGCATCAAAACTATTGGTGGTTTAGGGAAATGTCTACCCTAGTATATTCCAAGGTTTCTCCTAGTAGAATGGGCAGATTAAACAATTTGTTCTAATGGCCAATAAGGCAGCTGAGGTTGATGTTGTTTAGCATTTAGAGCTTGGTAAGACATCAAGACAGCAAAGTCATTGACTGAATCATAAACAACCATGGCCTGATTTTTGTCTTGCCGCTGTGCTTTGATGATTCATCATGTCATGTCCTCTTCAAAGACAAAATACAAACATTGTTTATCTTGTATATAGTTTTATATAGTTAGCTAGGTAACCAAAGACATAGAAAGAGAGAGAGATTTCTCTCTCTACCAAATAGTAATAGATTTCTGTGTATCTATCTCTCTCTCTTTCTGTATGTATATAATAATATATATATAATTACATAAAGCTATATGTAAGGATAAAAAGAAAATAGTTAACAGAGAATGAATTATAATAGATAATATAATAATTATATTTATACATGAATATAAATATATATTAATAACTAACAGAGGCAAGGAATTATAACATATCTACATATATTTATCTCTATAAAATCTGTATATATTTGTGTCTTACATTTGGATATTGTGCTGAATTTAGAAATAGTAGAAGCATATTTAAATATTTGCTCTTTTTCTAGACTAGTCAAACTCGTTTGTCCCTTTAAACTCTAAAATTTGGTGATTCTGTGATTCCATCAATTGACCTCTGTACATTGCACTATTCTGTGGTCTTTTTTGGTTCTATTCACCTCATACTAGATATCTACTTATCCCTTTGTTTCCATGACATCTTCACACATTCTAGATTTCTCAATCAAAAAAGTCTCCTATCACCATGCTACCATCACAACCTTACCTGTTTTATTCCTTCCCAAAATTTCTAGACTATTTAATTTATACATCTTTATTTTAGTATCCTACAAACCACCCATTCTCCAATAGCATCTATCTTGGATCTCATCTTCTTCTCTCTAAAGAAGTAGATTATACTTATCTCTGAATTGTATTATCTTTGTTTTCTTTCTTCACTCCCTCCTTCATCTTTTGAAGATTTTCCCAAGCAGACTCCTACCTTCTATTTTCCAATTCACCATATTCTTGATATATACTTGGCTTCCATGATATTGTTCTCATATTGTATGTGCAGGGTAAGATATTAATCACATTGTTATAAGAAAAAAATATCCAATTTTAATTATTATTTTTATTTATGCAATTTATACAATTTTCCTCTTTTCTTGTTCCTCCTCACAGAATCACAGAATTTAAGAAATGAAAGATAAATTATGAAATATCCAATCCATGACATCCCTGGATTAAAAAAAAGTGAAATATCAACAACACATAGCAATTAAGCTTTCTTTTGAAAACTTCTGGAGGGCTTGAGTGACAGCCTCCCTCCTCTTACTTCATATTGTAATTTCAAAGAGTTCTTTTTTTTTTTTTTGAGGGGGGAAGTTTCTACTTGACAAGATTAAATATGTTTCTATGAGATTTCCATCAAATTTTGCTAGTTTTGCTGTCTAAGGTCAAACAAAACAAGTCTAATTCATCTTTAAATGACAAGCCTTCAAATTCTTGTAGATAACTGTCATATCCTCCCTGATTTTTTTCCCCTTGAGCCAAAAATCATCAGTGTGGCATGAGTGTTAAGTTTTTTCAATGTCTTATTTTTCTTCCTCCACATACTTCCAGTTCTTCAATGTTCATTATACTATAGATAGGATTCCAGAATTGTACACAGTAATCCATGTATGGCCTTACCAGGGAACTCTATGACTAGATTATCACCTCTCATGTTCTAGATATACTTCTCAATGAAGTCCAATTAAAGCTTCCTTATATGACTGCCATTTTCAATTCAATAAATATTTATCAGGTACTTATTATATGTCTGCCATTTTTGACAATGAATTGTAGGCTATACATTTTTTTTGATAAATTTTTTTTTAATTTTTATTTTATTTGCATAACATATGTGTGGGTAATTCTTCAACAATAACCCCCACATAGCTTTCCGTTACAAATTTTCCCCCAACTCCCCACCCCTCCCCTAGATGGCAGGATATCCACTACATGTTAATCATGTTAAAATATTGGCAAATCGAATATATGTATACATATTTCCAAACTTATCATTGGTGTGCAAGAAAAATCTTATCTACACAAACGATATATCAGATAAAGGAAACACAATGGCTATACATTTTTTTTTAATCAGGAAAATATTTCTTTGTTCAATTTTATGCTGCTTTCTCACTTTTTCACTAGGTTTAAAAATCTTCAGTGATGATTCAGCATAACATCTGCAGAAAATGAAAGATCTTTGAAATCTATCTATATTTCATTTTGGTCTTTGTATCCTGAAGATATAGTAGAAAATAAATACTTGTTAATTGATTAATTAAACCAGTCTTAATTTTATTTTATGCCTTGGACCTTAAAATAATTGAAGTTTTAAAGTTATTTTAACCTATAGCTGAAATACACCAAGTCATCATTTATCACCTCATTGTTTTGTTTTGTTTTTTGGCTACAATTGAATGAGATCAATAATGCAAATTAATCTATAACCATGGGGCATAAAAAGGTGCAAACATCTGATATTATTTTGTGTTAGATGCAAACAGTATCCATTAAGTACTGTTGTTATTGTGCCTTAAACCTTTGTTTTTTCTCTTAACCCTCCAGTAGACCTTATCTCTTATCATCTTATACCTGAGTCATTCATTCTTTCATTTCTTCACCAATTATATGTTGACAGCCTCTAGTGGGTAGTGTACCTGCTAGGGTCTTAGCCTTTATGTTATTCAAAATGTAATATCCTCTCCCTCAAAAAAAGAAAAATTAATTGTCTAAAAAAGGATATGATCAATATACACAGATATTAAATGTTAAAAAAGTATTTGGCATATTTTACAAATATTAAACAGAATGAGAAATGATATAATCATAGATTTTAAGGAAAAAAAAAACCTTGAGACTCTCAGGGCCAAGACCATCTTTTTTATTTTTTGACAAAGGAGAAAAATGAGGTCCAGGTAGTTCAAATCACTGGTACAAGGTGATTCTGACAGTAAGTGAAAGAGGCAGGATTAGAATGGAAGTTCTAAGATTCTACTGAATCATGACATCTCTTACAATCTCAGTCACCATGCATTGTCAATTAATCACTCAATGAACAAGATATTGCAATGTACTAGCAATTGTGTTAAAACTTTAAAAAAAAATTCTATTTCCAGAGAATATACCTACAATCACTTTCTTCTCTCTAATTTATACTGAATATAACTATCAAATAAATCTTATCCCAATCATTGAACTCCACCAAGTTGGGTATGATCAAATGATTCAACAGAGAGTGCACTCATTTTTCAGTCAGAAGACCTGGAATTAAATTATGGGTTTGCTTATTATTCTATGTGTGATCTTGGGAAAAATCACTTAACTCATTATGCCTGTTTCCTGATGTATAAAAGAGATGGTGGAATTACATGGCTTTCCAATGTCTCTGTCTATTGTCCTATGAACTTACAGCACCAACATTTACGCAATCACCCCAATAAGAATTCTTTACCTCACATGTATTGCTTTCCTTTATTTATTTTAAAAAGAATTTGTTTATTCCTGTCTTAGTTCCATGGTACTTCTTTTCTTTCTTCTTTATGCCTAGATTATCCTGTCTGTAAATCTTGCTTAAATTGTCACATCCCTAGTTCAGTTCCCTTTCTCCCAAAAAGGTTTGCCAATGTCTCCAACTTTTGTTGATACTCCATTTCTTTTCTCTTCTAGGAATTATTCTTTGTAACATATATTTTTAAGCATTTGGTTCACATTCACTTCGATAATCTGTGTTTTCATCAGGGTCAGTGTCCAAAGATGACAACTCTAATTCTCCCATTCCTTCATATATAGTATATAGGACTTTTGTAGGTGAAATTCATTATTATCCAGAGAACAATCTCGTGGTGATAAGACACTATCCTAAGATGACTTGGGTTTTAGATTGCAGATATCTGGTCTCTCTTTGGACAGCCTGTATATATTTTTTTCACTAGATGATCCTGCTAATCATTGTGCATAATGCCATACTGATAAAGATCTCAGGGATACCTCCATGCTAAAATGAGGTATCAGAAGAAGACTTCAATACAAATAAAACCCTTATATTTGACTTTCATTCAAATTATCAAATCATTAAATGGTTTTAAATTCAAAGGGATCATTGGAATGTAGTACAATTCTCTATATTTTATCGATATGGAAAGTTATTCAGAGGGACTTGTCAAATGGTGGTCAAATGTAACTGAAAATAAACTTGATTCTTCTTACTTATGCAATAGTTATGTTTGCACTACAGGATATCTTTCTTTATGAAAATTCTCATAGGTTGGGTCTATTCCTTCCCATTGGTATAATTGAATTAATTTTTTTTAGTTGAAACAACTTAATTAAACATTTATTTATTAAGTACCGATTATGTGTGAGATAATACTAAAGCATGGGTTTGAAGATAGAAAGACAAAAATAAAATAATGCCAGCTAACAGGAAATTTATGTTTTACTGGTCCGGAGTTACTGTAGGCATAAAAAACATAATGTGTGCATAGAGAAATAAGTACAAATTAAACACAAAACAAATACAAATTGAACTTGAGTGGTAAGCACTAAAATTTGGAAATTTAAGAAAGACTTTTTGTAGAAGGTGACTTTTAGAAGAAGCTTAAAAGCCTACAAGTATTCTAAAAGAGGAATATGAGGAGAGAATGTTGTATTTAGTTCTCTATGTAAATACAATTTGGGGATCAAAAATGAGAGAATATCTTTAATAATATACAAAATATCTAGTTTAAATGATTCCTTCCCCCTTCTTATCAGATAGAGTAGGGTACTTATAGACACAAGTTTCATCTGATAGGTTTGGATAAATGGAGGAAGATAGGATCCATCAGAAGAAGAAAATGATTACAGAGTATTCATGTAAATCAAAGAAGAGGCTTCTTTCCAGGAAAAAAAAAATCCTTCAAGCAAAAATACTCCTGTTTTTTGTGTACTCCCTTGTTCATTATTTTACCTTAAGTGAATGGAATTTTCTAGATAGGAGCAGTATTATAAATTCTAAGAAATTAGACCATTTAAATGGAAGGACAAGTTAGTATTCAATCTAATTAATTGCTCCCTAGATCTAAATATTGGATTCTCCCTGAAATAAATTCTCCATAATGTTTTATAGCCCTTGGTTGAGAGAACTTCCATCAGTGACCCTGCAGAGCTGTGCTTATGAATCAGCAAACTGAAATGTCTTCAGTATTGTCTCACAGTTATCCATTTTTTGAATTTCATCCAATCCAAAATAACATTTTGCCTCAAGCACTTCCTCTGTGTCTTTTTAAAGCAACTTAACTCACATACTTCTTATTCATTTGCATTTAAATCTTGGGAATGTTTGTTGGGAACAGTATTTGAATATGCAAGAAACCTTGTGAGGGATCTATAGAATGTGATACATAATAGGATTTTTACCATCATTATGTGAGATTAGGTCATAATTTTAACAAAAGGCAATGAGATTCTCATGGTGAAAACATGGTTTAAAACCTTGGTTAAATGTAAACTCTATTAAGGGAAGAATACCTATATAATGAAGATATAAAAAGAAAATGGAATCAATTCTCATAAATGTTTGTTGAATTAGTCTCAGGATTTGAAATGAGGTGCATCCTTGTTAAAAAAAATGAATAGCAAGATGGATAAAAGGAATTGAGGATTGTCAACAAAAGCTGATTTCCTATCTTGCCTCTTCATATTCATTAGATGCATGAAGATGGCAGCTTCACTTTTTTTTATCTAAACCTCATTTGATGATGGAATCAAAATGGGCAAAACATATATCTCAAATCAGGAGCATTGTGGGACTCATGGGAGAGGAGGTAAATATTTACTTTGCTAATTTTAATTAGGTAAAGTCTATTGTTATGATAAGTATGTCTTTGGGCAGGTCATTTCCTCTCTTGAGACACCAAATTCCTCCTCTCCAAATGATGTGGTTAGAATAACCATGTAATAACCTGAAGCCTAAAGTCTACTTAATTTTTAAAATAAAGGAATCTTAAGACCAAATAATATATCCACAGTGGTCAGAGATGCTTTCTGTGGCACCTAACCCTATTCATACTTCCTCCCCTTCCTTCACACTAATTTTTCTCTGTCTCTGTGTGTCTCTCAATGTTTCTGTCTCTATCTCACAATGTATCTGTCTCTCTATCTCTCTCTCCTGTCTGTCTCTGTCCCTCATTTCTTTCCTCTATCTGTCTCTCTGTATCTCTCTCTGTCTCTCTTATACCCTTAATTTCTTGTTCATTGAATTTTGACATAAACATGAAAACTAATCTTAAAGGAAATCACATTATTATTCTATGTGACGAATGCATGGTATAACATATAATAGCATAGCATCACATCACATTTAATTATATCACATCATATAACATAATATGTAATACATCAGAATAATTAATATAATGTAATATAATTATGTGATAAGTTATGGGATATAATTGATCTAATATAATAAAAATATTTAAACTTATGGAAATTGGACAAACCATGCTGAGTTAAGCAGCAAGAAAACATTTAAAAATCCAAATCAATTTTTCATTCTAGTATGTATTTTTATGTGTGTATATTTTTATGGTAGTATCATCAGCCCAAGACAATGAGATGTCTTCCCTTTCTGCTACCTCTTTTGTTTGGAAGGAAAACCATGAATTTCATAAAGACATGATGGTACTTTCTCCCTTCTTTATGTGGTTTCTATAGGGTACATTTTGGGTTGTTGACATACATGTTAACACCATTTGCACTGGAGGAAAAGAGCATTCACTTTGTATTCTGAATGAGTCACTAAATATATCTTCATTGTTTGGGAATAATATATTATCTCACTATTTCCATTTGCCTGGGTCTTTTATTCTTTGTCACATAAAGGAATGTTTAAAAAAAAAGTATTGAAAGTCACTAAAAGATAAAAGGTTGAGTAATTTGGGAAGGTTATGGGATTTCTCATTTAATGAGGCTTTACTAATCATATACCATGTAGTAAGTACTGCCTTCCTCTTACCTAGTAGCTGCCATTCAAACCTATGATTGGCAAAATGTATTCTAATTCTGAAACCACTGGAACTCTAGCAGACCACACATACTTTAATTATCCCTGAAATTTAACACCTTGCTTCAAATACCTTGTTACTATTAAGGCTTCAGTGCACTAGCTAATTATAAATCCTGGTCATGCACTTCCCAGTGTCAATCAACAAGCATTTGTTTAACTTCTGTGACTAGGATATCATCAATCCAATGTAAAAAAGGATTTTAAAGTCCATTCAGACCAGTTTTCTCATTCTCAAATGAGGAATCTTAGATGCAGAGGTTAAAGGATTTCTTCAAGGTCATTTATGTAGTAAATGACAGCAACATGGTTTGATTTGTGTTTACCTAAACTCCAGAGATAATTCTCTTACCATAATATCAAACTGCCTATTATGTAATTTTTTATTGTGTTAGATGATGAAGATACAACAAAACAAGAAGCCTTTCCCAGGATAAGCTTAATATCAGTAATCTACTTATCATGCTATTTTACTCAGTCTTGGATCTTTCACATCTTGCAGCTACCTCACCCTACTCCTTTGATTGAAGGACTGGAGATTCCATCCCATGCTTTCCTCTATAGCAGGTAGCATCTGGAGTTTCTAGCTTCCTCCATTTCCATCTTCACCTATGCTTGCTCTAAATTCTCTTTAATGCTTCCCCTTTTCTTTCCAGCTTCCTTTTTTTTTTTTTTTGTTTTGTTTTGTTTTGTTTTGTTTTCTTCCCCTATTTGGTATTTCTGATTCCAGGCCCTAAACTGGGCCATATAGGAGGTAGAATCAGGAAGATGAGAGTTCAATGCTAGATTCAGACATTTATTAATTGTGTGATCTTGGGCAAGCAATTTAATCTCTGTTTGGTAAATTCACTGGAAATGACAAGCTACTCAAATATCTTTGTTAAGAAAATCCAAAAGTGGTCATGAAAAATTGGACATAACTAAAAATGGTTAAACAGCAATAGAGTTCCCAAGGAGCTGGCAATCAAATAGGGTATTTCTCTTTCTTCTTTGTAGCCCCAGTGCTTTCTACAGCTCTGGCACATAATAGATATTTTAAAATGTTTATTGAATTGAAAATTTAAAAAAAATATGTCTGCCTTCAAGTGCTTAGTAAAAGTAAAAGTAAATTGGATCATTGAATTGAATTTTTGGTGAGTCAACTTAGTTGTACCTTAGTTGAGTTGTACCTTAGAGTTTTGGCCTTTTGAAGAGCCAAAAACAGTCCAAAATGTTACTTTTCCAATTTCAAGACAGCTGGAGTCTTCTGATCTCACCTTTTTCACTACTGGACTCCCCTTTTCTGGACCCACATCTATGATGATAAGGTTTAATGTAAAAATAATCTCACTACCTAAAGAAGACCTTTATTATAGTTTTCATTTCTTTCTACATCTACCATAGAACACTGGGAAAATTTTTAACATTTAAATTTGATTCTTTTCTTCAAAGTCTTCAGAGGGGGAGATGTAAAGTTATTCAATATAAAATGTAAATCATAAATCTAGTTTGGGACAGTAATGTATTTCATATCCATGTAAGAAATTTTAAAGCAAAAAGAAAAGATTTCAAAGATATAAGTTTAGAGGTTGATTGCATAAATCAATCAAATATACTACTACTTTTTAAGTAAGATGCTAAAAATCTGATTCTTTAACCAACTGAGAGCATGTGTTTATTGAATCAATGCATCATAGCTTTTAGACAGGTGTGGAAAATGTTGTTGATAAACTGCAAGGAAATTGCATAGGAAGTATGTTTGGGTTGACAGGAAATTTCGCCAGACTTTTTTTTTTTTAATTTTATTTTATTTTATTTGCAAAACATATGTATGGGTACTTCTTCAACATTGTTTTCTGTTACAAATTTTTCCTCCCTAGTCCCCATCCCTCCCCTAGATGGCAGGATATCCACTACATGTTATTTATGTTAAAATACTTGACAAATCAAATATATGAATACATATCTCCACACCTATCTTTGTTGTGCAAGAAAAAACATATCTACACAAAAGACACATCAGATAAAGGAAACACAATGTAAGCAAACACCAATCGAGAGTATGAGAATGTTATGTTGTGGTCCACATTTCACATCCCTCTCTCTGGGTGTATATGGCTTTCTTCACTGAACAATTGGAAGTGGTTTGAAACATTTCATTGTTGAAGAGAGCCATGTCCATCAGAATTGATCGTCATATACTACTGTTGTTGCCGTATATAATGATCTCCTGGTTCTCCTCATCTCACTCAGCATCAGCCCATGCAAATCTCTCCAGGCCTCTCTG
>JAJPUD010029905.1:0-13544 GCA_023553655.1 Myrmecobius fasciatus
CAATACTATAATAGCCCCCTGGTTGATCTGCCACAAGTCTCTCTTCCCTCCCAACTATCTTTCTGCTTAGCTGTAAAAATTATTTTCCTAAAGTATTAGTCTGATCATATTATCCCCTACTCAATAAATTGCAATGGTTCTCTATCATTTCCAAGTTCACCTCTCTTTGGCATTCAAAGTCTTTTATAACCTCCCCCCACTTAAATTCTCCCCTTTCCAGTCTTTTTTAAATCGAATCATCTTTACCTGTTCTGTAATCCAAGTACCCTGGTCTCCTTGTTCTACCTACAAGATCCTCAGACTCCAGGCATTTTTACTGGCGATTCCCCATATATATAATGCTCTCCCTCTTCATCTCTGCCTCTGGTTTCCTTGAAATCCCAGCTAAAATTCTACCTTCTATAGGAAGGCTTTCCTGTTCTCCCTTAATTTAACATTTTATATCTGTTGATTATCTTCAGCTTATCAAATACATATATATGTATAGGTATATATGTATATGTGTGTGATATATACATATTTGTGTACATACGTGTATAATATATATATACATAATATGTATATGTATCTTGTTTACACATTTCTACATGTGGTCTTTTCTATTAAACTGTAAGTTCCTTGAAAACAGGAATTGGCTTTTGCCTTTCTTTCTATCCCCATGTATTGACTGTAGAATTTCTAACTTGAAGATTCTCTGATTTTGATTTACTATTCCACTTGACAGATGAGGAAATTGAGACATGAAGATGTCAGTCACTGCCAGTCTATAAACACCAGAGAGATTGTGTTCTTAAACTTTGTAATTTTCCTCAGACCAAGATTAACGTTGTATACATAGTAAGTGAGTAATAAATGGCAGCTAAATTTAACTAAAGAGTCACAGATTATTAAGAGATAGAAAAGACTTTAGAAAACAGTGTTTCATGTAAGGGCTAGAAGAATCTTTACATATTATATAGTATAACCATAATCATTAGGTATAAAAATTGCACTAAAAATCTTTGGCAGAACAAGCACTAAATCGTTTTTGTTTTCTGGCCAGCAAATCACAGGAAAAAAAAATTTTAAGTCAGAAAAAATCTTGGGTCCCTACTATGTGTTTGTGCCAGCCTTGGCCAATTCATCCAAATTAGTACATAGCTATCATCAATGCCCAAGAATTGCTTTTCTGCCACCATCCCTATAATGTCCTTTCTACCATCACCTTCTCCTCCAGCTGTCAAAAACAGACTGCCTCAGCTAGGAGTTGTCACTTGACTCCTCAGATATATTCTTCCTGGAATTTACATGTAATTTCTCACCACCACTTACATGCCCTTTCTAGATTGGACTGTGGCTGACAGTTTAATGATCATGGCTTGCTGTTTATATATCATCTGTGATAATGATCTTATTTTCCTTACAGTCCATTCTCAGGAAAAGCAATGCTCTTTTAGAGGCAGGCAGAGACCCAAATGATAGTAATTTTCCTCTTGGGTCTGAATGGTTTAGTAAACAATTACTTTTCAATTAAAGGCAGGGTGTTTGGTGGGAAAGAGTGTGAGCATCAGGCGCCTTCTAGCTCAACCCTAATGGTAGAGAGGAATGTTCACCAAAGAAATTGAGGCCATTAGAGTGCAATTTTCATGGCTGAGTTCATAAGCAAAGGCATTTCAAGCTACCTGGAACACTCTGAGTACTGTACTAGCAGAAAAAAAAAAAAATCAGGAAATTTTTACATGCAATCCCCAACCCTCACTCCTCCAACCTTTTTATACATTCTGCAGTTTCCTCTTTCAATTAAAGGCAGAAGCTATCTATGTCTTTATATGAGTGAATGATTAAACACATTAAAAATTATCAGAGCTAAAAAGGACCCCAAATACAGAATGCTTGAATCTAAAACCAAATTTTTAAAGCTGGAAGGAGACAGAGATCATCTAGTCCAATTCCCACATACTACAGGTAAGGAAACTAAGGCCAACAGAAGTAAATGATAAAGCTAAGGTCATGAAGTTCTTTGGAAATAGGGATAGAACCACAATCCCGGCCTCCAGATTTTAGTCCGATATTCTCTTCATCTCAAGACAAGAACAATAAGTAAAAGAAAAATGATAAAATAATATAGTAAAAGAAAAGCACTATTAACTGAATCAAATTGGTCACTCATTAAATTCCGTTTGTGAGATCCTAAGTTTGGAGCTAGAAGGAATCACAGGACATAGGATGATGTCTGAACTGGAAGTTATTGAAACAGTATATTGAACCTCTAAGGTGTGTTCCAGTTCCAATGATCCCAGTGATCTGAGAACTGACCTACAGAGAAGAAACAACTTACTGAAAGTCACACTGATAAATACAAACAGCACAGCCAAGATTCAAAACCAGGCCTTTTGATTCCAAGTAAACATTCTATTCATTATATTATACAACCTCTCAAGGCACAACTCATAGAATTATATTAGTGAAACATTATGTTACAATAATTAGCTCATTTTAGGTCTAGAGGTAATAACATGGCCCCTAAGGATACTTAGTTCTCTCCTTTAGAGTTTTGGGGAGTTTGTTTTAGATGAAAAATTCTGAATTCAGTCACAATTGCCATAAATCCCTGGTTGGAGAAGTATCTAATCCTTGGTGACTCTCTCTTGAACCTTACATTTATTTCTACTTTTTGTAGTTGAGACAAAATTCAATTTACAGGAAATACTTGGGTAACACACAGCCTCCCTCAGACTGGTACTTCCTTCAGATTGAATTCTCCTCTTTTAGATGCCTGTAGAGCCAATGACTTCTCTCATTATCCTTCTTCACTGCCCTAGCTCAGTTCTCCCTTAGCTCCTTATTTGTTTTAACATTTAGAATCCAGAGATTAACTGGGGGATTGGGGTGAGTTTCAACCCAACCCTTATATTAGCAATGTCTCCTTTATGAACTGAACTTTGTGAGGTTTCCTCAACTGTGAGGTAAAAAGATTAAAATATATGATCTTTAAGGGTCTGTTATTCCTGAATTCTAAAAGGAGACATATCTTAACTTGAAGCAGTAGACATGAGGTAATGTGAAGATGGACAGGTAGAAGAAGGAAATTATTAGAGAGATTACCTGCCCCGGACCCTATGCAAGGTTTTTCTGTATGCACAGTAGTTGCTGGGCTCCAGCCCCATTATAATCAAACTGACCTAGATGACTGCAGTATCCAGCCTGCTCAGGACCAGTTGCTTGGAAAGCTTTGGCCAATAGATGGCAGTACCCTAATGAAATGGGAATGGAATAATTACAGAGTTTTGCCTGGGGTTTAAAACCACCTTACAAATTTCCTCAGAGTCTCAGAGAAACATTGGTGGAGGTAGATTATCCAGTGTGTCATGTCCAATGGAACTCTATAATTTTAAAGTCTTTTCCTCCTCCCACTTATATTTTTACTCCTTCCAGGGATAAGTACAGAAACTGCTGTTTTCCCTACTGAAAGGAAGGAAAGAGTGAAAAGAAAAGCATGGAATAATGGGAAGAAACTTGTTCTAGTTTCAGCTCCTTTATTTCTCCAGTCTTTCTTTTCCTCTTCTTTTTTTTTATTAAAGCTTTTTATTTATAGAACATATGAGTAATTTTTCTACATTGACCTTTGCAAAACTTTCTGTTCCATTTTCCCTCCTTTCCCCCACCCCCTCCCCTAGATGTTAAATATATTAAAATAAATAAATAGATAAATCCAATATATGCATACATAACTATATAGTTATCTTGCAGCACAAGAAAAAGTGGATCTATAAAGAGAAAGGAAAAAAAAAACCTAAGAAGGAAAACAAAATGCAAGCAAACATCAACAGAAAGCGTTAAAATGCTATGTTGTGGTCCATACTAAGTTCCCACTGGCCTCTCTCTGGATGTATATGACTTTCTTCATCACTGAACAATAGGAACTGGTTTGAAACATTTCATTGTTGAAGAGAGCCATGTCCATCAGAATTGATCATCGTATAGTTTTGCTGCTGCCATGTATAATGATTTCCTGGTTCTGCTCATTTCACTTAGCATCAGTTCATATAAGTCTCTCCAGGTCTTTCTGAAATCATCTTGTTGGTTGTTTCTTACAGAACAACAATATTCCATAACATTCATATACCATAATTTATTCAGCCATTTTCCAGGATGGGCATCCATTCATTTTCCAGTTTTTTGCCACTACAAAAAGGGCTGCCACAAACATTTTTGCACATGTGGGTCTCTTTCCCTCCTTTAGGATCTCTTTGGGATATAAGCCCAATAGAAACACTGCTGGATCAAAGGATATGCACAGTTTGATAACTTTTTGAGCATAGTTCCAAATTGCTCTCCAGAATGGTTGCATCCGTTCACAGTTCCACCAACAATGTATCAGTGTCCCAGTTTTCCCACATCCCCTCCAACATTTGTCATTTTCTTTTCCTATTATCTTAGCCAATCTGACAGGTGTGTAGTGGTACCTCAGAGTTGTCTTAATTTGCATTTCTCTGATCAATAGTGATTCGGAGCAACTTTTCTTATGACTAGAAATAGTTTCAATTTCTTCATCTGAAAATTGTCTGCTCATATCCTTTGACCATTTATGAATTGGAGAATGGCTTGAATTCTTCTTTTCCTCTTCTTTAAAACAGGGAGATTGAATCAGTGAATTGGTCTCTAGAAGCCCTTCCCATTCTAGTATTCTGTTTTTTATGTTCTACATTCTATGTTGTAAAGTTCATTTATGCTCAAATATTCTATGTTGCAAGGGCCCTTCCTGCTATAATATTCTAAGGTTCCTTTCTAGCTCTAACAATCTAAATCTAACAATTTTCTTATGTACCTTATAGTTTTAACATTTTCTATTCAAAAGCCCCTTTTAATTCAAACACATTTGACTCTGACACTCATACTGGGTGACATACTGTGGGGGTAAAAAGAATACTTTCTAGGCTAGACCCAATAAATGATCTAGAAAACTGACTAGTGTACTAAACGTTCCCAAGGGCTCAGGAAGAAATAGGAAGAAACTCAAAATCTTTCTCTCCTTGTCAATTTCTCCTTTGCTTTCCATCCTAGGCATTGGATAAACCAAGTCTGAGTCTCGAAGACAGGTCAAATCTATGAAGATTGTATTTCGTGCCCAGCACAGAAAATGCATTTGAAAAAAGCTGACAGCTTCTATAATATGCATCTACTATGTGCAAGTACTAAGTTGGTGCTAAGGATACAAGGACAAAAAAAAACAAAACAATTCCTACCTTCAAAGGAACATATTCTACTGGGAGGATTCAATATGTAAACAAAGAAATGGAAGTATACACAAAATAATTACAAGAGGAAGAGAGTAATGAAAACTCCAGGAATTAGGAAAGCCTTCATGTATGAGGAGATGCCACTTTACTCATGTTTTGAAGGCTGCAAGGGGATATTATAATGCAAGGAAGAAATGTATTCTAAGCATGGGAGGGCAGCAGTTTTGCAAAAGCATAGAGATGAGAGATGTAGAAAAGGGACTTTTGAACAGAAAACGCTATAACTGTAAAGCATATAAGAACATAGATTGTTAGATATAAAGGGAACAGATACCAGCTGTCCTTTTTGACTGGGATGGAGGATACAAAAAGAGGAATAATATGAAATAAGACCAGAAAAATAGGTGGGATCCAAATGTGGGGGGGTAGGAGGCTTTAAATTTTAAGCTGAGAATTTATTTTATTTTATCCTACAGGTAATAAGGAAACAGTGAAGATTGCTTGAGTATTAGGGAGTTTATAGTTCAGGTAAAACCATGAGACTGGCACAGTCTTAGGTTCCTTATGTGTCAAATGGGGATAATTATCCTTCCCCTGACCTTTTTACAGAATATGCTTTTAAAAAAAAAAAAAAAAGATAGGGAGCTGGTGAATGCCAAAATGCTTTCTAAAGTATTAAACTCTAACTCCATGTAAGAGATTACTACTAATTACTATTAGTCCAATTATAAGATTAAGCAGCCCAGAAAGAAGTTTCTGCCATGGAGCTCTAGATCCTAAAACAAGATTCATCAATACTATGCATAGCTTATCCTTCTGACACTTTGTCTGCTCCTGTATAGCGCAAAAAAAATAGCCCTGAGACCTAATTTCAGACAGCATTTCAAACATGATTCTCTAGCTTTAAATTTTCTGTGAAGGAATCATATTGGATCAATGAGCTGTCTAATTTCAAAGCTTTGCAATAATTTCTGCCTCCCAGATCTCCCCTCTGCAACTCCTTTCCCACCACCTGCTCCCCAAACCCACTAGGCTCAACTTGTCTGAAAACCAGCTGAATAAAGGGTAAAAACAGTGAAAGGAAAGGGGGCAGGTGGCAACAGCCTGTCTCCATATCTCACACTCTCTTCCTACAAGCCAATTTAGAATCACAGAATATTACAGCTGGGGACTACATCAGGACTGAAATGTTGGTGCAAAGAATATAAAATGTTCAGAGCTAGAAAGAGCCTTAGACTACAGAATGTTAGAATAAGTGATCTTTAAATATACAAAGTGGCTCCCTACTGCTTGCCTGATATTCAAGGAGTCATCCTACCTTTCATATGGTACCTTAAGTTATTTTCATAGAGAACATTGAACTGAACTATTTTCTGTCCCTCCCTTGACAGGTACACTGCATTCTCCTTTTGTATCTTTACTTTTCCTATTCATTATGCATCCTTTCCCTCTTAACTACCTGAATTCCTATCTGGTTTTAAAAACCTAACTCTAATGCTAATTCCATTCCTGGCCAGCTCCTCCCACAAAATCCAGAAATGAGCTTCTGAACTTCTCCATTAAGCTTTACCTAACACTTTATTCCAAACCCCTTTAATGCTTTTTATCATATATTGTGTATTCTAATTATTTATGTTTGTCCCTTATCTTTCCTACTAAACTGTAAGCTTCAAGAGGGCAGGGATGTATCTTACCTCAACTTTGTATCTCTCTTCCCCACCCATGCCTAAGCCCCAAAACATCTAATGTTTGTTAAAAGTAGTGAAGATAGCACCAATCCTGAAGTCAGGAGGACCTGAGTTCAAATTTGGTCTCAGATACTTAACATGTCCTAGCTGTGTGACCCTGAGCAAGTTAACTTAACCCCAATTGCCTCAGGGAAAAAAAAGAAAAAAAGATAGTGAAAAGTGATGAAGACAGGACAGACCTGAAAACAAAGAACATTAGAATACAAAGTCAGGATTGGCAGGAACTATATATTGTAGAATGTACAGAGAGAAGAGAAATTAGTATGTATATGTGCATGTAAACATACATATATACATACAGAGAGAAACAGAAAGACAGAGACAGACATATTGTTAGAACACAAAGGCCATCTAGTCTGCTTTGCTCAGATTCCAGGTAAAGAAATGGAAGCTTAGAAAAGCAAAATAAACTTCTCAAGGTCACAAAGAGGTTACTATAGCTGAGATCAGAATCCAGGTCTCTTGTTTGTCAGAGCAGTGTTTTTACCAGTCCCTCCCTACTTCTGAAGGTATACTAATCAACCAGGTTGCCCCTAGGATAACAGAAATCCTTACCTAATAATCATTAGATCCTAAGGATTGGGAAACAGAAAATTATCCCTATGTCATCAGCTAAAAAATCATCATTTTCTTCAATTCAATAAGCATTTATTAAGTGTTTATCACGTGTAAAGCATTGCGAAAAGGAATTGAAATGGGAAACCGAATAACACATACAAGGAAAAGAAAGTTGACCAGTTTGGCTGGAAAGTAGACTGCATGAAGAAAAAGTAATATAAAATCAAAATGGAAAAGACAAGTTAGAGCTAGCTTGTGAAAAGCTTAATGTCATTTCCAAGATCACTAGCATCATCACTCACACATTATAAAGACAATAAAAAACTCCAGGAAAGCTTCACAATGGAAATTCACATACCTGACCTCAGCAAGTTCCTTCTCCCAAACTGAGTATCCCACCCTATTCTGACAATAATAAGCACATTACTTCATCTGCAGGTGAAGACCTGTACATTTTCCTTTGAAGAGTTAAAGGGCAAAAAATAGTATGTTTAGAAATGGACAGAACTTCCTGTTAGTTCAGTCATGGCCTTATGACCATGGACCTTCAAGTACAGGAGTCTTCCATCTTAAGGAAAAGAGACTAACCAATAACATACTATACTTGCAAAGTGCTTCAAATTCTATAATTGTTTTGGTCATCATCCTGTTGCTACCAAAACTTAGGATGTAGTAGAAAGAGTGCTGGACTTATTCAGGAAGACCTAGATTCAAATCCTGCCTTAGCTTTTTATAAGATGTGAGACCCTGAATGTAATCACTTAAACTGAGTCTCAATTTGTGAAATTGGGATAATAATAGCATCTGTTGTGAGGCATTTCACTTGTGCCTGACTCTTTATAATTCCATCTGAGGTTTCCTTGACAAAGATACTATAATGGTTTGCCATTTCCTTCTCCAGCTCATTTTACAGATGAGGAAACTGAGGCAAACAATTACTTAAGTAACTTTCTCAGGATCACACAGCCAGTAAGTATCTGAGACCAGATTTCAATTTTGGAAGGTAAATCTTTCTTACTCCAAGAACAAAGCTCTATCCATTGTACCACCTACCTATGCAATAATACCATCTACCTCACAAGATTATACTAATGAACAGGAGAGAGAAGGCATATAAAATGCTTTGCAAACCTTAAAAGTGCTGTATAGGATGTCTTAGTGCAGTTTTAAGATCTAATTGATACAGTTTTCAACTTAGTTCAGCATTGAGCTATTAAAGTTTAACACAATTTAAACTCTTAAAGCTTAAAGATACACTAAAACTTTTGAGACACCCCATATAATTATGAGCAGCCGCCCCCTGCCACCACCACCACCACCACCACCACCACTACCACCATTATCACCCTCTTTTCCAGTGATAACAACAGGCTCCTCACATTCCTTCCTGCCCAAGATAAAAGAAAAAAAAAAAAAAAAGAGGTGGTGCTGGATATATTTTTCCTTCTTGACATTGATTGAAGTCCCTCTTGTAAACAAAAATAAACTTCTTCTTGGTTTTGTAGAAAGAGGAGGGAGAGAATGACTCATAATGTAAGCCCCAAAACAAAATAAACCCTATTCCAATCACAATGATAATCGTTAATATGTGGTACAATTTACAAAGCTCTTTCTCATTCAATATCTCACTTGAGATTTACAAGGTCCAACGAAACATGAGTCGTGAAAATATTACTTCCTCTTTTTCACTTTTTATTCTCTCACTTAACCATTCTATCTAGCTTCAGTTACCACATATGCAAAATGGGTTCAATATTAGCATGTGTGTGACAGATGTATTATAAGGATCAACTGTTATAATATATGTAAATCACTTTGTCATCTTTAAAGTACCAGCAGTTACTAATAATTATTCACATAATTCCCTTACCTCCCCATCCTCTATCCCCCAACTACTTTGCAGAAGGGGGAGGTCCATTGCTGGGTAATGATAGAAAGATTTTCAGACCTTTTTCTTTTTGATATATTGATCAGTTTTTCTAATAGCTTTTTTTCCCCTCCTTTTTTTTCTTTAAAAAAAATTCTTTGTTATATGGGCTGATTCTCTGGGAAGGGTGAACATAAGGAAAACCAGAGAAATGTATGCTATATGAAAACAATAGATATTAGTAAAATTTTATTTTTAAAAGATAGTTTCACAAACCTCTCTTGTTTCATATTCCAAAATCTTCAATTAACACCTAAATATTTGGAAAAGACCTTAGAGAGCAGCAAATATACCATCCACATTTCACAGATGGGGAAACAAAGTCTCAAAGAAAGCAATCATTCAAATAATTATTTTTTTTTTTTTTTTTTTTTAGGAAAGCCCCTATAGTGTATTTCTCTATAACTAAATCTGAATGGAACCAAGAGACACCATTACAGACTCTAGCTCATGTTACTTTTGTCTTCCAGCAAAGAAACACCTCTACTCAATCTCCCTACAAGTCCCTGCTTTTTTCCTTCCCTGCTCAACACTGGGATGGGAGCGGGAGGGAGGGAAGAGAATGGAAGATCACAGAGCAGAGGAGGCAAAATTATTGAACAAGAGTGAATTGGTAGAAATTGGGTCTGTCCAATGGCCTTTAGAGAGCTTTAGTGAAAGGTAGCTGGGCTGGGAATTCCAGGCTGATCCAGAAACCCTGTGTATATGTGGTAGAATTCTGGGAGTTTTCAAGGCAATATTTTCCCAATGGCCACAAACAAATGAGCATTTTCCCTGCTTATCAGTGAGTCAATTGGGGACAGAATTTCTAGGCCTTTTGCCATCCCATTGCCCAGCCTGTTGAGCCGGTATTACCAGTTAGTTTGATGAGGCTAAGAAATCCCATCAACTCAGAGTATGTCTTACTGTGGCATAGAACTTTATAGAAAAGCATCATGGGATAGGAGAAAGGGTACAAGACTCAGACTCAGGAGACTTGAGTTTGAATTCCAATTCTGTTTTGTTAAGAGAGAGTCACTTAATTGCCTTGGGTCTCAGTTTCCAGCTCTGTAACATTGCCATGATTTTGTGGCCCTGCTATTTTCACAAGCAACATAACAGCCTTGTGTAATAAAAAGAGGAGGGATGAGTGTACCCATCTTATAAAGGAGAGAACTAAGGCTGGAAGACCCTAAATTACAGTGATTAACTCAAACCCAAGTCTCCTGACTTAATCTCAGTCCAGTGCTCTTTTTGAAAGACAATGAAGGAATAAAAGAAAGAATATTATGCTGGTCATTGGAATACTAGGGTTTTAGGCCATGACCCACCATTGACTTTTGCTGCATGACTTTGAAGAAGACACAAAATTTCTTTGTACCTTAATTTCCTCATTAGTAATATGAGGATAGTAATTCTACCTCACTGGGTTGCTATGAGGATGAAGTGAGATGATAGATGGGAAAGCAAGGTGGGAGAGTCATACTGTCTCAGGATTAGAAATGCCAGTAGAGAAATTATCTCAAAATTGTACCTACAGTTTTCTTCCTTCCCAAACTCCTCTCCAGGGAAAAATCCAAGTTTTCTTTAAGTTTAGTCCCATGGTCCAAACTTTAAAACTTTTGACCCTATAGAGGACTCTTTTTGCTCTTGAAGGCCACCTTGGGATGCAGTGAAAGGGACCTATTCTTTTTTTAATGGAGGTAAATCTTTGGCAAGATGCCTGCCTCCTCCAAAGTTCCCTTAGCCCTTTCCTTCTCTTCTCTGCCAAATAGAGGAGACTGAGGAAGACGCTGTTGTAACCACAGAACATAACTCCTGAAAGGCATCTTGGATCACAGAAAACTAGGCAAATGATGAAAACCCAGAACAGAATATGCCAGAGCTATGAGAGACCCCGAGAGAATGTTTCATTCAACCCCTTCACTTAGCAGAGGAGCAGTCCCCTCTGCTCCTTTTGGTTGTATCTTTTCATAGAACAAAGCTTCCCATAGTGAACCCATTTCTTTAATTGTAAACACCAGATCCAGAGTGGGGGATATTGTAACATTGCTTTTTTAAAAATGAGCTTCAGGGGCCCAACTAGCCTAGAATTATATAAATATTTGAAAATCCAAGCTATTCATTTTCCTCCCTTTGTCATCTTTGTGGTGCAGTTCAGGATAGATTCCCCCAGAGTCTATTGGATTTGGAGATCAGGCTCAGTGTCCAAGGAATAGGGCCTATTGTCCCCAGCTCTGGGGACAGGCCCATTGCCTGCTGGGAGCTTTTTCTCCTCTTTACTTCACTGCCAGTAGGCCTTGGGGCTCAGCTCTGGGGAATAATTGAATGGATACCTAGATGGAGGGAGGCCAGAAAAATCCCTGTTATGTAAACTTCCACAAAGAGATCCTGCAGGGACTGCAGTAACACAAAGGTAGTTACCGTGACCCGGAATGGTGTCGTAGCTGAAGGCTCCATGCTGGGGCTCCTATCAGAGAGGTTGCTGGGCATGGCGCGCCGCTGCCCCGACCTTTCTTGGGGCGACTCTGCAAACAGAGAATGAAAAATTAAGTGTAAATAAAATGTAAGGAAGGCAAGATGGCATAATGGAAAAGAACACTGCCCAGAGGGTCCAGAGGAATCCTGGCTTTGCCTCTTACCTTACTTTGAGGTGTCACCTCAAACCTAATGAACCTATTTTCTCATCTAGAAAATGGAAGCAAATAGTTTTCTCTGTGAGCCTGTTTCCTCATCTCTCCTTACTAACTATGTGAGTCTGGACAAGTTACTTAGCATTTCTCCGGCTCAGTTGCCTCATCTGTAAAACAGAGATAAAAATAGCACATACCTCACAGGGTTGTGTGAGGATCAAGTGAGATAACATGAAAGGCCTTTGCAAACCTTCAAGCACTATATCATTGTTAGCTATTATCTCTGAATCTGGCCCCATGGGCTGGCCAAAAACAGCATGGAGTAGGGGAAAGGGCATGGAACTAAAAGTCCAGATGTTTGCCACTGAATCTGAGCAGCTTGCTTCCTCTCAACAGGCTTCAATTTCCTTTTCAGAAAGATGATGATAATAACATTAGCATCACTTACCTCACAGGGCCATCGTGAAGAAGAGAGAGTTAACAGACCAAGAAGTACTCACATTTATAGAACCCTGGAAGGCTTAGCAAGCTCTCTTTCCACAATGACCCTGTGACTTAGGAGGTACAAGCCAGATTCCACTAAGGAAGATGTTTTAAAGAGCACTCAGTCCACTCCTATAATTTCACATTCATAGGCTCATAGAGGTGAATCCATCCTGCTCAGGCAGGAAGCCAATATTTGAATCCAAGTATTTTAACTCTAAATGTGGTGCTACTTCCACTACATTGCCTGTATATGAGAAAACTGAGCTTCAGAAAGTTTCCATGATTTGTCCATCACACCCAAAACTGACCAGTATGAGAGCAAGGATCTGGACTCACTTCTAGATCATTACTGTACCTCTGTCTTGTACTATCTAAATTTTTTCTCATGCCTAACCTATGAGTTTCATCCCCATTATGGGGATCTCTGGGTGAGGAAGTTCCTTCTCTGAGACTTAGGATCTCAAGAGAGTGGCCTGGGAGGAGAGGTAAATGACTTGTCTGGATGATACAGCCAGAATGTGGCACAGGCAAGGGTTCCAACTTAGGAGTCTTGGACTCCAAAGCCACCAAAACCTTCTTCCCACTGCCTCTCGTGCCATCAAAATATTAGTGATCTTCATAGCAATAAAGACTTTAAGCTTGACTGGAAGGAAAGACAAAAGATTTTTCCTCTACCCAGACAGAAACACATAGAAACACACATAACTATATCCAATCACCACATTACTCTGAGAGAAGCTTTTTCAAGAGCCTGAGACAGGTTTATTTTGGGAGCTTTCCACACTTCTCAGGCTAATCTCCTGGAACCTGCCTGATGTGGGACTCTAATGACTGCAGAAACAGCTGAGCCTAAGGTTCCAGTTCCTAACAGTAACCCACATTTCTATCTTGCTTTGCAGTTTACAAGGCACCTTCCTCTCAACCATCCTGTGAAAGATAGGAAGTACAAGCATCACTATACTTGTGTTAATGGATAAGGAAACTGAGTTCCAGA
>JAJPUD010029906.1:0-13543 GCA_023553655.1 Myrmecobius fasciatus
CCGGATTCTGACCCTATTTGTATGTGGGGGGAATGTGGGGTGGGAAGTCAGGGAGGACCGGGCTTTAAGGAGAGAGTGCAGTAAAAAAATTTTAAAAGCTTGAGAGACCAACTCAACTTTGATGCTCCAACACTTTCCGCCCTTGGGGAATAGTGAGGAATTTGGTTTAGTCCCAATAATGGAACCTCGAGGATGCGGGGGTGAGGAGAGTTACTGAGAGACCAAAAGTAACTGTAGTCTAGCTGGGGGTAGAGTTGTTGTGGAAGGTCCATCCAAAGCAAAGACGAGACAAGTGTTCGCTCCTTTTCCCCAAATGAATGATGGATGAACGACTTAATATGCGATAGAGATGCAGAAGCAGACGACGACAAAAAGTTTGAGATACTGATGTCTTTCTTGAGTGTTTGTGGAAGGTGCGATTCTCCTGAGGAAATGCCTGACCTCGATGAGCTAGTAAAAGTAGCCAAGTAGTCTGGTCCAAGGAGCTAAAGTCAAACAGGAATCTCTGTTATATCCATTCTTCCCCAGCCCCCATCCTTACCCTAATTCTTGTCTCTTGAGAAATACCTTTGAATAACCCCACAGTCCCTATGCATCCACCTCGCCCTTAGTTTAGGTTGTAGCCACTAATTTCAAGTGTTCCCAGTGGGATTTGAGTATGCTCCTCCCACGGAAAGACTAATAGCTGCCTCCAGGCGAGGCCTTAAGGCTTCCAAGGAAGTGGATGGGGAGTTCTCAGGTTTGAAATGGGCGAGTTCAGTGCTTGCCACCCTGTGGCTGGAATTGGGAAGGTGGGCAAGGGCTCTAGAGGTCGGGATGCCTCGGACTGGATGAGAGTAGCAGCAGGGTGGAAAACAGTAAGCTCCTTCAATGCAGCATGGGTATAACCTGTTGCTTCTTCTTGCTGTTGATGAGGCAGACTCACGTTTAAATTGGGGACTCAAGAGAACGAGGGAGAAAATTTGGGAAAGAAGCCTGCTTTCAGAAAGGATTTGAGGTGTTAAACCGATCGCGAAATCTTATTTTGCTATTTAAAAAGAGGAACGAGGGAGGGGTAACAAGGGCATGCCTTGAGAAAACAAGGTATGATATCAAAGCAACCCCGCATAAAGGTTGTCTGAACTAGAGCTAAAAGGGGTACAGGAGAAGTGAAAAAACCTCTGCTTAATAGTCTTCAGGTAGCTTGTACAAGAGCTGGAAAGTAATGGCTCTTTCTCTGCTTTTCTTGTTTTAACAGATTGGGAAAGTGCGATTAATTCCATTTATTCATTATTATATAAGTCATATGTGCATAGTTTTAAAATATTTTCAAGAAAAACGAAGCAAAACAAAACTTCTAGTTTAATCCAAGGGTTTCTTTGCATGGTTGAGGTAGTTCTTCCTTAAAAAAAAAAGGGATTTGTAGTGCTTATAAAAAATGCATCTCTATTGTTAACTAAGGAGTGACCAACCAAAAAAGAAATAGTTCTTTTTAGAATGCCGGATTTGGTGGCATTCTTGAAAGACAAAATGAAAAATGGCTCCTCCCTCAACTACTCTTATACTTGTTGGAATAGGCTAGTTCATATTTTCTGATCATTTGGGTCACTTTGTTAAATTCTAAATAATAAATTCACAAACAGAAACTTAGAGCTCAAGCAGTGATTCCCTTGTTTGTTGTGAAAGTAAATCTTCAAATGGCCCAGCAAAATTAGCTTCATTCAGTAACTTTGGATGTATTCAATACTGATTTTTGTTTTGTTTGCATCTATGATGCTTAATCCCAGTACTCTGAGCAGTTTTTTATTTTAAAGAACAAACTGAAACATGATAGTAATAATGAAACAAAAGTTTTACTTCTTCAGAAATAGTTATATTAATTGTTGTGGGGATCTTTATTTTATATGTGTTCTGCAGTTTTAAAACAGATTTACTTTTCTTTGAGGAAATAAAGTATTTTCTTAGTGAGTGGCTCAGAACAGGTGTCCCTTGAATTTCGTATTTTTATATTTGGTTTCTTTTCCATCCAACCACTGGGTGGCTGCAAAGAGCATTTTTTTTTTTTTTTTTTTGCTGCAATAATTTTTTAGACAAATGTGTAAGGGTTGATAAAAACAGAGACATTTATTATGACATTTTAGTTGGTGTTTACAGGACTGGATTTCCTTTCTCCACTTTCCATACATTTTGGGGGTTTCCAGATCTCAAAATGGTTCAAATAATATTAAAGATAATAAAGAACATAATCACTTATAATGCATCCTGCCCCTGGTTTACCAATTTTTTTTTTAATTTTTGCATGACTAACATCACTATTATTCCTGTCAATAAAACAGGAAAAGATTGAGAATGGTATGCCTGGAAAATTGGGGGTGGTGATGCTGGTGGTGAGATTGCTTTCTTCTATCACACAATACCATACTGTATTCATCCGTAAGAACAGATTTGAAGCCTAGAGTTAAACTGGCTTACAAAGAGTTGAAAGCCTCTTTAGGACTGCAGTCTAGAAACTCACTGCTCCCTGGTTTGAAATCCTTGTAAGATGTCATGTCCGCTGTGCACAGTTTGTGCTGCTTTTGTGTTCTTTGTATCTTGCTGTAGGGAACAGAGCAGATAATGTCTGACAAATGTTTTGAGTTTCACAGCATCACAATTCTCTCAGTGCTTTGCTACTCCAGAATTTTAAAAAAAATGTAGTATCAAAGCAGTTACTGTACCATCAGCAAACTCTTTTCACACATACCCCCTTCAAGTAAACTGACCATACAATAATACTAGTATGTTTATATTGGAGTACATGTAGAAGCTGTATTATATAACTTTTATTTTTGTGGGCAAGAATAATGGGAGAGTGCTGGGTTCAAATGATTCTAGCAAAAAAAAAGTGTTTTACCTAAGAGGTAAAGGAAGGAGGAATTAAAAGAAGATAATTAGCCTTCTTAAAGAATTTAGTTACAATATAAATTAAATTTAGACAGGGCTCAATAGTGTGCATTGATAATTCTTTTATATGCTACTTATTTGACTCCTAACACCTTGAACATATAGGTCATTCAAGAGAATATTTAAGTTATTAATCAGCAAATATTTGAAAGATTGCTGAGTCCTAACCAGTATTAGTGCTCTGGGGCCTTCAAAAAAATATTATACAAAGCATGGTTGGTTTATAGTCAGTTACTGAGACGGCATTTAAATATTTGCAATAATTAAAATACAATAGAATTAAGTGCTAAATTATGTGTTAGTGACTCTAAGCTAAGGGGTAAAAGAGGTAATTGTGGTTAGGAATAATTGGAAAAGGCTTCATGAAGTATATGGCACTTGGACTAGACCTTGGAGAAGAGGTCATATTTGAAAAGGCAGAAAAGAGGAGAAAGATGTGGGAGGAGATATCTGGGCATCATTGCAAGAGAATAAGAAACCTCAGGCATAGTGTTCCCTTATTCTCAGGCAGCTATAATTCAGATGCAGTACTGAGGTTTCTTTTCTAATACAGTCCGCTGAGCCTCATCTTGTGTTTTAATGCCAGGAATTGTAAGCTTAAGTGCTAGGGGATGTGGGAAGCACTGATGACTCTGTAAGCCTGAACTATCTCTGTTGGAGTCAGACCTTATTATTTACCTGTGTTGCTACCTCCTTTAGTGATGATACTGCCCAAAGCAATGTGGGTATCCAGGATCATTTAAAAGGGAAGGCAACAAGGTACGTCTGCAATCACTTTTATCTGTGCAAATCAAAACTTTTGCTGCCAGAAACAGCAGATGTTACTTTCTCCCTCTCAGAAGCTCAAAGGATTTCTATAAGTATTCAAAGAGCTAGAGCCTTAAGCACTTGCTAAAGGGATGAAAATGGCTTGGAATTCTTTGGGAGAATTACCCAAAGTCAACTTTTTCCCCCAAAATGTCATTTTGGGCTTGATTTCAATAAATACCTGAAAGAAAAAAGCATCCTCAAAAAACTAACCTAATTTTTTTCCTGAAAGAATATCAAAATAATTATTTCTGATTGGTAATTTGAAACCTTACACCGAGTTTTAAGAGTGGCACAATAAAAAGGCACTGGCACTGAAGGCAGGGAGATCTGAGTTCAAATTTTACTTATGAAACTTACTAACAGTGATCTTGATTAGTTGCTTGTTTCTCTGAACTTAATGCTTACATAGAAAAAAAAAAAATAGAGTATTCTATCTGGAACCAAAGGCCTTGGGTTCAAATCTAGATTTTGTCTTTGCCCATGTGCACTAGGCAAAGTCATTTAATCTCTGGATTCCTCTCTGTATTTTTATTTATAAAATGAAGGAATTTGGATTAGATATCCTATGAGGTTCATTCTTGCTTAGTTGATTCTGTGATCCTAATCCTTAGGTAAAAAACTCTTTCCTATCCCTTTCCCTGATCTACCTCACTCTAGAAATTAGAAAATCATTTTTTTTCTGTTGAGACATTGAAGGCCTCTGTTAAACTGTAATTTTATTTTGGAGGGGAACAAATTTCATTACCAGCCTTTAACATTTTAATACAATTTATTGATGGTCACATGATTTGGAGATTTTAATAGAAAAGAAAAGTAAGGAAGGCACTGCTTATGTTAGCCATGGAGAAATATCTCAGATGAAAGGGGAGAAGAGAAAATCTAAATAGCTAGGAGTTAGATTGAGAACTCTGGAAGTGTTCAGGACAGACACAAAAATAAAAAGTTGTTGAAATCAAGTTCTACCTACTTCACAACTCCCATGGACAAATTGCATGTGGAATTCTGGAATACAGGAAGAGTTCAAATAAGTTAGGTCAGCTAGCATATATTAAGTGTTTATAATGTTTCAGAGACTAGAAGAGATTCTGGTGGGTTGAGAGATTAGGCAGGGAAGGCTTAATGGAAAAGGTGAGACTCAATCTGGGCCTTGAAGGATAATTCAAATTTAGACAGGCATAGAGGAATAAGATATTTCAGGTGGAGCAGTTAAAAGAACAGAATGTATAGATGCTGTACAGTTACTTTCAGTCACGTCCAACTCTTCTTGACTCCATCTGGTAATTTCTTGGCAAAGACATTGGAGTGACTTGCCATTTCCTTCTCCAGCTCATTTTACAGGTAAGGAAACTTAAAGTGATTTGACTAGGATCACACAGTCAATAAGAGTCTGAGGCCAGATCTGAACTCAGGAAAATGAATCTTTCTGACTCCCAGCCTGCACCACCTAGGTGACTCAGAAAGCCAGTAAGGTAGTAAAAAGAAGGTTGGAAATGAAGTTTGAACATCTGTTTTTGAGTCCTAGTTCTATTAATTAAATACTCTGTGACAGTGAATAAAAAAAAAATCTCTAGACCTCAATTTCCTCATCTGTAGAAAGAGGGGATTGGATAATATGACTCCCAGTGGAATTAATAGAAAGTTTCTTTCACTAAAAAACAAGGGATTTCTAAAAATTGTCAATTGGTTTACTTTTATATTACCCCTTTTGTCATGTGAGCCACCTTATACCCAAAACCCAGTGAGGAGCAGTGATAAAAGCCAGGACAAAACCAGAGCTGCTTATTATGGTTCCCCACCCCCAGAAAATAATGCAGAATTATAGGGAAAAAGTATTTCATGGGGAAAATTTTCCTGATGTGTCTCTATTATACTGACAGATATGGATTGTTGCTTATGGGTTGAAGGTATTGTCCCACAAACCTTACCCATTCTGCTCTCATGTCTTTTGACAAGATGTTTCTGCCAAAAATACATTCCCTAGCTCGAAGCTCTGCATTATCTCAAAACTACCATTCTAAAGATCTAGATTAAATCTCTAGTCTTCTGGACTAAGGATTCTTCATTTGGGATCTGTGCATTTTAAGAACAAATTATGAGAACTACATTTCAACATAATTGAAATAAGATTTGTCATACTATGTGTTTCATTTTGTGAATTTAAAACCATTATTCTGGGAAGAGTCTATAGGCTTCATCAGACTGCCAAAGGCTGACACAAAAAAAGTTAAGAACCCCTGCTTCAAGAAATTAACTTCCTTCACTCACCTGGATCTTTTACCACACTTCTACATGTTACATTCATCCAGCAATTTATATATTACATGCTTGCTTATAGTTACTGCATTTCATATATCTGCTCTCCTTTGATTTGTTAACCACTCATTTAAGATATGTATGTACATATATATGATATACCTTCACATATATATGCATATACACATACATGTGTGTCTATTATCTAATTCAATAGATTTATTGGAATGAAATTGATAACTTTCCATTTTCTTAAAAACCAGAATATATCTAGTGGAGGCAGGAAATAGCATGTCATTAAAGTTCTCTCTTAAGTAAAGTTTGGAATTCTGCTTTTCTCGTTTCAAATTTTTTTTCAAATTGTCTTAATCTTGGTAGATTTGTACAGTTTAGCTTCCTTTGGAAGATAATATATTAACAGAACCTTCATGGGGGTGTAATTTCTGTTAGACATTTTTGTAATGTCCCTTGCAAGTATTGCTTATATCACATAAATAAGCCTGGACGTATTTATATAGATTACTTTTGTAGATGTTCAAGAATGTGAATGGCGTGATATCATGAAAAAAGTTAAATCTAGGGAATCTAAGTTCTAGTCCTTCTCCCACTGTTGACTTGTTGTGTGATAATGAGCAAGTTACCTTCCTTCTCTGCTATAGTTTATTTATCTGTAAAATAATGAGGGATAATAATTCTTATGCTATCTAGTTCAGAGTTGTGAGGAAAATACTTTGTAAAACATAAGGAACTATATAAATGTGTGTTATTACTGGAAGTAGCATTTAATCTCTCAGTTTCCTAGTTTGTGAAATATTATAGCAATGCCTGACTTAACTACCCTATTCAACCTTACTGTGAGGTATGATGAAATATCAGATGTTAGAAGTCTTTAAAATTCATAGAAACATTGTGTAAATATAACAATCATATTCAGACATTTGCATGGGATTTTAATGAATTATTTTTTATTCTTTTTAAAATTGTTTTAAAAGTTTAATTTTGCTTTTAGGAGAAAGTTGAACTTAACATCAGTGTCTTTCTAGTTTTTTGATGTATAGTCTGCATATGTCACACAGCTGGTGGTCACCATGGTTACATGTTGAACGTAGCAACAGCAGTTGCAGACTCATAAATTTTCAGTGAAGAACAAGTCAAAATGGTTAATATTATGTCAAGTAGATGTGTCATTTCCCCAATTTGCATGTATAACTGCATTGCAGCAAATTAATTAAAGCAGATAAATGTTAATCTAATGCATGTCTTCTTGTAATTGATGAAATATAACCATTATAACAATCTTTGATTTATTATTTTAATTTATAAAATGCTGAATTTTACTATGAAGTTATATATATAAATATATTAATAGAAAAATCTGATCCATCTATAACAGGAAAATAATCACATTTCTATAAATTAATCACTCTGTAAAAAGATATAGTTCATTAACATCATGAACCAAAAGTGTTAGATGTAAATTAGATTAACCTTTTTGATGACACTTTCATTTATATTGTACATTCTATCAGAGCTCAAAGCACTTTACATATATTAATTCAATTAACCCTCCCTAGACCCTAACTAAGTAAGCACATATATCAAAGTTCGAAGGGAGGAGAAATGCAATCTTTCAGAAATATCGAAGTTCTATTCTCTGAATGCATTATTTATGACTTCCTTTGCAGCAGCACAGTTTATCCCAGACTTATATAGCCTGAGTATCTGATTGGGTGTTTATCCTTCTTCTTTTGCTGATGGGATACAGTTAACAGTTCTCTGCTTTCGTTCTTCCTTTCCAGATATGCTTCTGCCTGTTTAATAGGGCCTGCAGTCAGAACACTCTTGGGGGCTGTGAAGTAGGAAAGCTGCTTTGTGTTGACTGCATCTGTTTACATAGCTACCTAGTAGCAACCAGTTTTATCTGTTGTCTTTTCTAACTTTTTGCATTAGCATACCAATGAATTGACTAAACTCTTCTACTAGCTAAGACAATGAATAGTTGCTTACCTTCAAGCTCTCTATAACACTTTTCTACTTTGTAGTTCTCTCAGGGAAAGAAACCCCTTTTTGTTTTTGCTTAGGACAAGTGGATGAAAACTATTCACCCTTTCTCTCCAACCTCCTTGATGCATCTGACATAGCTGTGTTTGGCTCTGAGAACAATTTTAAAAGTTTACTCAGAGACGTTCACAGCATAGGCTGTTATGCAGACACCACCCTTGAGGTGAGCATTTCCTTTGGACCATACCCTATGGTTTAACCACGTTTTTATGTTTTAACCAGAATCTCCTAACTTTAAAGTACATTCATACTACAGAAACAGTATTGGGAATATAGAAACATGGATGACCTTGCTACCAGAAAACTGTGTGACCTTGAGCAAATTAACGTTTTTGAGTTGCTAGATTTTTCTTTTTTTTTAATCTGTTAAAAAAAGAAATTTGGTTTAGATGATCTTTAAGTCACCCAAAACTCAAAAAACAAGCAAAAAATACTTCAAATAATTTTTTAGCTTGGGTTCCTCTGCCAGAGCAAGAATCATATTAACTGAATGCTATTTGATGGATTAGAGATGTAATTTCTAGCAGATTCTCTCCTTCCCCTTTAAAAAAATCTTTTTAGGTACTATTTCCTGTATATTCAGTCTCCTCAACAAATCACACAATACTAACAACAATGAACATCTTTATAGCACTTTCAAATTTATAAAGTGCTTTATATATATTATCTCCTTGGTGTCTTACAACAACTCTTAGAAATGTCTTATAATTATTATACCCATTTTACATGTGAGGAAGTTCATGAAATATCATTCATAGTCACACAGCTAACAAATATATGAAGTAAGATTTAGGAGCAGCTAGGTAGGGCAGCAGATAGAGTGTCAGGCTTTGAGTCAAGAAGATTCATTTTTTTGAATTCAAATCTGGCCTCAAGACACTTACTAGCTGTGTGACCTTGGGCAAGTCATTTAACTCTGCCTCAGTTTCCTCATCTGTAAAAATGAACTAAAGAAGGAAATGGCAAACTAGTCCAGGACCTCTACCAAGAAAAACACAAATAGGGTCTGGAAGAATCAGAAATGTCTAAAATGACAAAAATTCCTGATTGAAAGTTCATAACTCAGTTTGTAACACTTTTCAACATTTCTCTATTTGTCTTTACTCCCACTGCCACAACCTCAGTACAGTTTCCTAATGACAACTGACTGGACTGTTCTAATAACTCTTAGCAACTGCATACCTCTGTTCTCTTTTTTTCTCCAATCTAGGTTTCACACTCTTGCCAGACAGTTTGTAATCTGTTCAGAAATCTTCGATGACTCCCTACTGTTCACTGCTTAAAATTCTTATTCTTTTGACTAACATTCAAATCCCTATTTAATGGAATCGGAGCTGGGTCTATCTTTCCAATTTTTTTTCATAGTACTGCCCTATATCCATATTATTCTCTAACCAAAGTGTGTAACTTTGTGCTCCCTAAACAAGTCCACTTGTTCTCTACCTTTATTCATTTTCTTTTCAATGCCTGAAGTATTTTCATCATCTTCTTTTTTTAAATAGCTTTTTCATTTTTTCCAAATATGTGTAAAGAGTTTTCAGTATTCATATATGTAAAACCTTGTGTTCCAAATTTTTCTCCCTTTTTCCTTCCCTCAGACGGCAATCAATCAGATATAGGTTAAATATGGGCAATTCTTATAAACATATTTTTGTGTTTGTCATGATGCACAAGAAAAATCTGATCAAAAGGGGAAAAAAGAACACAAGAAAGGAAAAAAAAGCAAGCAAACAAATAAGCAAAAAAAGGTGAAAATACTATGCTTTGATTCACATTCAGTTTCCATAGTTTTCTCTCTGGATGCTGATAGTTCTTTCCATCACAAGTCTATTGGGATTGACTTGATACACTTCATTGTTGAAAAGGGGCAAGTTCATCACAATTCCCATCTCCATCTTCAATGAATTCCCAGCCATACATTACAGCCCAACTCAAGTGGTAAATCTTGATCTCCTTGCTTACAAAGTAACAGTCTTTTTCATATGATGCTTTGTTTGGGAATTCTCTAATTCACTTATGAAAATTTTATATGTTATACTTATCGCTAACTCTGTCTTTTTTGGTTCAGTTATTTTCAGTCATGTTTTCATGACCTTTTTTGGATTTTCTTTTTTTTTGTGTTGAAATCTTTTATTTTTTTTAATTTTATTTTATTTGCATAACATATGTGTGGGTAATTCTTCAACAATAACCCTTACATAGCTTTCTGTTACAAATTTTTCCCCCTAACTCCCCACCCCTCCCCTAGATGGCAAGATATCCACTACATGTTAATTATGTTAAAATATTGGCAAATCGAATATATGTATACATATTTCCAAACTTATCATTGTTGTGCAAGAAAAATCTTATCTACACAAAAAATATATCAGATAAAGGAAACACAATGTAAGCAAACATCAATCAAGGAGTATGAGAATGTTATGTTGTGGTCCACATTTCACATCCCTCTCTCTGGGTGTATATGGCTTTCTTCAGTGAACATTTGTAGGTGGTTTGAAACATTTCATTGTTGAAGAGAGCCATGTCCATCAGAATTGATCATCATATAGTACTGTTGTTGCCGTGTATAATGATCTCCTGGTTCTGCTCATTTCACTCAGCATCAGTTCATGTAAGTCTCTCCAAGCCTCTCTGAAATCATCTTGCTGGTCATTTCTTACAGAACAATAATATTCCATAATATTCATATACCATAATTTATTCAGCCATTCTCTAATTGAAGGGCATCTATTCAATTTCCAGTTTCTAGCCACTACAAAAAGGGCTCCCACAAACATTCTTGCACATGTGGGGCCCTTTCCTTCCTTTATGATTTCTTTGGGATATAAGCCCAATAGAAATGCTGCTGGGTCAAAGGGTATGCACAGTTTGATAACTTTTTGAGCGTAGCTCCAAATTGCTCTCCAGAATGGCTATATCCGTTCACAGCTCCACCAACAATGCATCAGTGTCCCAGCCCTCCCACATCCCCTCCAACATTCATCATTAACTTTTCCTGTCATTTTAGCCAATCTGACAGGTGTATAGTGGTACCTCAAGGTTGTCTTGATTCGCGTTTCGCTGATCAATAGTGATTTGGAGCACCTTTTCATATGACTATAAATAGTTTTAATTTCATCCTCTGAAAATTGTCTGTTCATATCCTTTGACCATTTATTGATTGGAGAATGGCTTGAATTTTTATAAATATGAGACAATTCTCTATATATTTTAAAGATGAGACCTTTATCAGAACCCTTGAATGTAAAGATGATTTCCCAATTTATTGCTTCCCTCCTAATCTTGTCTGCATTGACTTTGTTTGTACAAAAACTTTTTAACTTAATATAGTCAAAGTTATCTATCTGGTTTTCAATTAAGAGTTCCAGTTCTTCTTTGGACATAAATTTATTCTATCTCCATAGGTCTGAGAGGTAAACTATATTACATTCCTCTAATTTACTTATAGTATCACTCTTTATATCCAGATCATGAACCCATTTAGATCTTATCTTGGAATGTGGTGTTAGATGTGGGTCAAGCCCTAATTTCTTCCACACTAGTTTCCAGTTTTCCCAGCAGTTTTTGTCAAATAGTGAATACTTATCCCAAAAGCTGGAGTCTTTGGGTTTATCAAAGACTAAATTGCTATAGTTATTGCCTAGTTTGTCTTGTGATTCTATCCTATTCCACTGATCGACTACTCTATTTCTTAGCCAGTACCAAATGGTACTGGCTAAGAAATATGATGACCGCTGCTTTGTAATATAGTTTTAGATCTGGTACAGCAAGTCCACCATCGTCAGCCTTTTTTTTTTCATTAATCCCCTTGAAATTCTTGACCTTTTGTTTTTCCAAATGAACTTTGCTACTATTTTTTCTAGATCTGTAAGATAATTTCTTTGGAGTTTGATTGGTATGGCACTAAATAAGTAAATTAGTTTGGGTAATAATTGTCATTTTGATTATATTCGCTCGGCCTACCCATGAGCATTTTAAGTTTTTCCAATTGACTAGGTCTGATTTTATTTGTGTGGAAAGTGTTTTGTAGTTTAGTTCATATAGTTCCGACTTTCCCTTGGTAGATAAATTCCCAAATATTTTATACTATCAACAGTTATTTTGAATGGAATTTCTTTTTGTATCTCTTGCTGCTGAACTTTATTGGTAATATATAAAAATGCTGATGATTTATGTGGATTTATTTTGTATCCTGCAACTTTGCTAAAGTTGTGAATTGTTTCTAGTAGTTTTTTAGTTGAATCTCTAGGGTTCTCTACGTATATCATCATGTCATCTGCAAAGAGTGATAATTTGGTTTCCTCATTACCTACTCTAATTCCTTTAATCTCTTTTTCTTCTCTTACTGCCAAAGCTAACATTTCTAAGACAATATTAAATAATAATGGTGACAGTGGGCAGCCTTGTTTCACTCCTGATCTTATTGGGAATGGTTCTAGTTTGACTCCATTACATATGATGCTTGCTGAAGATTTTAAGTAGATACTACTAATCATTTTAAGGAAAAGCCCATTTATTCCTATACTCTCCAGTGTTTTTAATAGGAATGGGTGTTGGATTTTATCAAAGGTTTTTTCTGCATCTATTGAGATAATCATATGGTTTTTATTAATTTGGTTATTAATATAATTGATTATGCTAATAGTTTTCCTAATATTGAACCAGCCCTGCATTCCTGGTATAAATCCTACTTGGTCATGATGTATTATCCTGGGGATGACTTTCTGTAATCTTGTTGCTAAAATCTTATTTAAAATTTTTGCATCAATATTCATTAGGGAAATGGGTCTATAGTTTTCTTTCTCAGTTTTCTCCCTACCTGGTTTAGCTATCAGCACCATATCTGTGTCATAGAAGGAATTTGGTAGTACACCTTCTTTCCCTATTTTTTCAAATAGTTTATATAGTATTGGGATTAATTGTTCTTTGAATGTTTGGTAAAATTCACATGTAAATCCATCTGGCCCTGGAGATTTTTTCTTAGGGAGTTGATTAATAGCTTGTTCTATTTCTTTTTCTGAAATAGGGCTATTTAAATAATTTATTTCCTCTTCTGTTAATCTGGGCAATCTATATTTTTGTAGATATTCCTCCATTTCATTTACATTATCAAATTTATTGGCATAAAGTTGGGCAAAGAAACTCCTAATTATTACTCTAATTTCCTCTTCATTGGAGGAAAGTTCTCCCTTATCATTTTTGAGACTAATAATTTGATTTTCCTCTTTCCTTTTTCTAATCAAATTAACTAAAGGCTTATCTATTTTGTTGGTTTTTTCATAAAACCAACTCTTAGTTTTATTTATTAATTCAATAGTTTTCTTATTTTCAATTTTATTGATCTCCCCTTTAATTTTCAGAATTTCCAATTTGGTATTTAATTGAGGGTTTTTAATTTGGTTTTTTCTAGCTTTTTTAATTGTAAGCCCAGTTCATTGATCTTCTCTTTCTCTGTTTTATGCAAGTAAGCATCTAGAGATATAAAATTACCCCT